>JAHLJT010002406.1:4942512-5171824 GCA_031308135.1 Acheta domesticus | reverse complement strand
TTTGTTCAGTTTTTATTTGTTGAGAAAATATCGTTAATTCGTGGCGAAATCAAAGAGCTGACCAATTAGTATTAGGATGGATTTTCTTTTAACAGTGTAAAAATTAACAACCATATCAGGGAAATATTTAAAAAATCCACTGAAAAAACCGGGGTTCGTCGAAATTTGTCGCAGAAAATGTGGCGACCCTGACTCTGAATCTGAACATTTAGCATGGCATCCTTGAATCGAGTAACCTGCGTCCATCCGTCACTCACGGTAAGGCCATTTTACGTTTACCAATCGAGGCAAATGAGGTGCCATTCGACGCATATCGGTCTCGTGATGGGAAACTGTTCATTTTTTTTGCAACGCGCAAATTCTAAAAATGTATCTACAAAATACTTATTTTTAAGCACCTAAAACGCGTTTGGTGACTTAATGGTGTCTACTAATCTATATCTGATCTATATCATGATCTATATCTGATCTAGATCTCAAGTGACTGATCTATATCTCATTCGATTCCTCTGGGCAAGACACACCAATTGGCACAAATCTTAGCCGGTTCACCCTAGTTTATTCTGAAATAATTCTAAAAAACACGTTATTGGATTCAACATACCTACAACTATGAGTGTATGCTGAAACGCTGTGAATTACTACACTTTCTAGAATTTATATTAATCTTTACTTGATTCATCAAATTGAAATAATTAAACTAATTTTGTACTGAAATAAACAAATATAATAATTTATACTTTTCTTGTATCTTTTTATCGCGGGTAAGGGACTAACCGGCCAACTGTAATATGTTTCAAGTTTATTTTTATCATGAACTCTCAAAGCACAAATAAAACTTTCAAGATCAAAAGGTACGTTGGTGTTGTCACATTAAGCTAGCATTCATTATCTGTGAGAGTTGCAGCTTTTTTTGAAATGAAAAAAAAAATTAAACATTAATTATATATGATTTTGTGTAAGCTTATAATTATTATACAAGTGTTTTTTCTAAGCCGTGTTTGCGATTTACTTTTTTGAAAAGTGCCTTATTGTTTTTTTCTGATTGAGAAACTCATCATGTTTAAAGATTTCAAGTTCCATTGTAAATTTTCATTAACGTACTTTTTAATGACAATCTAATGTTGTAAAGTATAACAAACGCATCATATCTTTACTATAAAATATTCTTTATTAATTTTTTTTAATGGAGCAGATGTAGTTGTTGGAATAGCAATTATAGTATTTCGAGTAAGTTTTGCAATGACTTCGGAAGTTATGAATTCCATTTATTCTGTTCATTTAATGTTTTTTTCCCCTGTAATTGTGTTTCTGTAATTTTTATTTGACATTAACATTTCCAGTTTGAAACACTGGCTTGAAATTGAAGAGTGCCATCTGTGCCCATAAAAGATCGTTCTTAAAAAACTTAACCTCGGACGCACCATAATTGTATTTTATTTTTCGGCCCATCTCGCTTAATTCTAAGCTGATTCAATATTGAATTTTTGAAATGCCGCAACGTCCTAAAATTTTGGAGAAGGACATTTCGTTAGCTTAAACTGAGCTGAAAATTGTTAGCTATCTTTTGATATGTTCTGCGGAAGTGTCGGCCATATTTATGAACGTGCCTAGCGAATGTCGCCGCGATGGATGGCTGGAACCTTTCAATGGCGCAAGAACGTCGCGTTGTGCAGTAGTCAGTTGATGTGCTGTTGATATACGAAAGACAAATTGAAATACGTAATTAACCCTTCAATGCACTTAATGGACCTCAGAGGCCCGGCCATGTTTCTTAATGCTGTAAATATTTTCCCGTTAATATTACAGATATCTCCTTTCATGATACTCTCTGTTGTTATATTTTTTTTCTTATGGCAAAGAATGGTCCAGTGATCCATGAAATTTTTCAGTATTTTTCAACTTTTCTAAAGGTAGTCGTGCTTTCCACTAAGTAGACCTCCCAGGCCCGGTATTATGTTTTCCCTTAATGTATCTTTTATCGCATAAGAAACACATTTATATTCTTGGAATTTATTCCTTGTCATTCCAGACTTCATTATTTACTTGCCAAATGAATAAATCATGACCACAAAAATATGGAATACAGAGTTTTTTGTGTTTGGGTTTCTAGGAACGGATTTACACTAAACGGCAATACTATGGAAAAACCAAAGATGAGCCTGTTGCAAAAGATTTTGCATCGAAATGGTGAAGGATTGAAGGATTTGGTACAGTTTATTATTCACTGATAGTTAAAACTTTATAGCTGATAATTTTTTGTTTCTAAGAGTTTACGGTGAAAACTTTTTACGCGCATATTTCTGAGTGATTTTCTAATGGAGAAGAAACTTACATTACAAGCTAACACACAGGAAAAACATTTGAACTGTGAGATTATAACGGTAGATAATTATGTTTTAAAATTACTCAATAGAATCCTTTTTTTGTATTATACAAGTCCAAACAACAAAATAATTTATCTTCTTAACACAATACATCAGGGCAAAAACCAAGTAACGAAAAACAAGCAACTATCAATTATTGTTTTCTATTTCAAAAGAAAGATTAAAGTTGACCTCACGGATCAAAAAGTCGACAATTACACATCGTGAAGGCATACTCGTCAATGACCAACGAGGTTATTTTACGAGAAGCTTAACGTTGGTGCTTTGAATGCGTTCGTAAAATTGATTTAAGACTAATGTCAGTGGGAAAGAGGTGTATGCAACTGGTAGAAGAATTTTCCAGCGCTAATATGAATCATGAGTGAGAAACTCTAATATCCTCAAAAGAATCCTAAACGGTCTTCTCAAGTCTTCGGGATTCACAGGAATAAAAGTTGGTAAGTTCTGTAGATTATTTCCAAAGAAAATAAAGAGGTAAGGGGCATATTTACAAATGTTAATATCGTTGTAAAATTGTTATAAATTCTTTCTATTCAGGACACCACTTTCTTTCCAGATGCTATTTATGCCTCTTCGAAAAAGACAAAAAATAAAATCACAGTGCTTCATGTGCGAAAACAAACTTTTACCAGAACATTAAAAAAACAGTATTCTGTGCTATTGTTGAAAATAAAATGTGTAAAATGTCTTATTATGCGTAAAAAGGTTAAAATGCAAGTTTATTGAATAATAAATATCATTGCATTCATTACTTCATCCCAGCCCCAAGTAAGGGTTTTATTCAGACCGGGCCTCTGAGGCCCACTAAGTGTAAAGTCGCAAAATCCGAGCTCCGTGCATCGAAGTGCTAAGATCTTGAAATAAATAGTACTGATAATTTTTGAAGGTATAAGATAGTTAAGAAAAATGAAAGAATTTGTATTTAATACGAAGAGATGAAATATTCTGAACCGGAAAACCATTTATATTGAATTAACGGAGTAAATTGTGTGCTTAAATTGTGAAGGCTGAATCTCTTTTGAGTCTTTGCGTAATTATGTGTTGCTTTATCTGCCTATTACCCGATATTCCTCGTGTGTTATCAAGGTCATGTCGACGGAGTGCGGGCTTCATCAAATACTGAGAGTCTCTTAATTTTCGTTAATCTTACCCACCAATTCCCATTTTTAGCTTTTACGACCTCCAACGATTCTCTGACCGAACTTTATGTCCGTGGCCTACGTCGTAAATGGGGCTAATGGTCCGCATGAATTGCTAAGGGCAGATATTGCACGCAGCGGTACTCTCAGGCGATTCACGAGACGTCGTCATTCGTCCGATAAGCCGCTTTACGCGTGGCCTTTTCGGAGGCGTATATCGCCCGTTCCACGTCCCGCCGCCTCGTCTGTGACGCTCGACGCCGTTCATGTGGACGTCTTTCGAGGGGACCTTTCGGCAGCCGCCCGCAATAAGCGGCTCGTTATGATTAGAGACCGGAAAAATATGTAGTATTAAACGTCAAAATATGTACATAAATATGTAATGAAAACGGTAAGAATATGTAAGAAATATGTGAAATCCGATATAATATGTAATATTAAAATTCTCTAATTAAAAACCATTTATATAGCAAGAAATTACATTTAGAAAAACTGCTCACTTTACATCATACAACTTTCTCGTCAATAGTAAAAGCTTACTCTATTGTAATCTAGGACCGTAGTTTAGCAGCCGGACTAATCGCAATAGAAGCCATCGCACAAACTGGCGAGATCTACGACCAGCAAACATGCATTGTAGCATCTTCATCGACCGTCGGCTATCGCAAATTTTTCTCGGAAATTAAGGTTACAGATCACAAAACGCGGTGTCAATGATATTTTGGACGCCTATATTTCCCCAAAAATGTAGGAAAAATGCTAATTTAAAAATCAACATCTTTTCATAAAAAAAATATGGAATTAAATGGAAGAAAATTGATAAAATAAGAAAAAATATTGCGAAAACGGCAAAATATGTAAAATATGTAACACAGTGCTAAATATGTACAAATATGTGACGAAAAAATTGGATATTGTGTTAGGAGGGCTATGATTCGCGAAGATAGCAATTTTGAGAACGCTAAGTAGAAAGACAAAAAATATGTAATTACATAAAAATCCGGTCTCTAGTTATGATAGTGCGTCATTACTCCCGGCCGCACGCCTCGCTATCAGTCGCAATACTGGGCCGCCCACAAATGCTCGGGTCCAGCCGCTCATTTTGGAGAGGGTCACCTTAGATATTTGTTAAATAATAAACATGTGTTGTTTTATTCTATGTTAATTTTGTGGGCTTTACGTTATATTACGCATTATTTTTAAAACAATTTTGCCAAATAAAAGAAGGTAACAAATGAAAACTCTATACCTGGGGGGGGGGGGGAGAATCCCTTGCCCCCCCCCGATCCGCCACTGCGCGCACAGGGGGGGACCCTGGCAAATGCCGAGGTCCCTGGCTTTTGGGGGGGGGGGGCATGGAAAAATTATCTTTCTATATTTTCTTCTTTTCAATTGTTTATTATTATTATTATTATTATTATTATTATTATTATTATTATTGTTATTCCTCTAAATCACGACTAGAGATGTTATGTGTCGGCTGAATATAAAATCTATTCCAGGTTGCAACCAGATACGTAAGGAGTAGATCTAGGGGCTGTCGGTGCCTCTACAATACTTTGCGCAAAATGTGGGCTGTTCCAAATAAAGCGATTTCTTGCACTTCCCAGTCTTTTGAATTACCAGGGAGTTTAGACAAGTTCTTACACAAATTTTGCGGAACAAATCCCAGAGCTCCGATAACTATCGGGACGACCTGTGCTTTTACGCCCCACATTCGGCTGATCTCGATTTCCAAACTCTTGTATTTAAGACGTTTCTCTGTCTCCTTGGTAACGACGTTTTGATCGCAAGGTACAGCAACATCGACAAGTAAACACGATTTGTTCTCCAAATCCCGGATGACTATATCGGGTTTGTTTGCCGCTATCGTGCGATCAGTTTGAATTTGTTGGTCGTACAATATCGTACACAATCCAACAGACGTCACAGGTTTCGGTGAGTGTTCGTACCACTTGGGGCATGTGTTCGAAACTTCGAGGGCGGTACAGATCTGCCAGTGGAGGTAGCTACATACCCTGTCATGTCTTTTCAAGTATTCGGCCTTTGCTAGAATTGGACAAGCTGAGACAATATGATCAATGGTTTCTACGTGTTCCTGACAAATGCGGCATTTATCATCTTGGGAAATTTTGAGAACCGCTTTATCATTTATTATTATTATTATTATTATTATTATTATTATTATTATTATTATCATTATCGTAATTAATAATATTAATATCGTAAGTACTGCTATTAGTGTCTACTCAAGGACATTAAATTAATTAATAAGTTTTGGGTAGTAAATGCGGGATGTATTTACTGCTCCTGGGTAAAATTTAATTACGTGCTGAAGAATCATTATTTTTGATAATTAAAAAAGAGCCCCCAAGAGCTAGGTTTGTTTATGTGTGTTTTAGGCAGCCCTGCACACGAAAGGAATGAGACGATTGAAGAGAAGAATTGGGAAAGCATCGTCTACAACGTTGCGCGATACAGCTAGTACGTCTTCAATGTTTTCCTTAATCCCATTACACAACCCTCGGCCTTGATGCTACTTTTCCTTAAATCAGTCTTACTGTCTCTCGTAATTTTTTCACCATCTTTCTTCCTTTTCTCCTTTTCTTCTGCCTCCCTTTCCTCATCGAATATTTGGAAATGCAATGCATAGCATATTTTTCACTAGGGATGTGTGTCTGATGAAGAAATGCTCTTTGTATGTTAAGGATATAGACAGCAATTTAGCCAATGTTAAGAGTGGCCGCTTAAATCGCACATTAGTGAGATGATGGGGATAACGCTATGTGTGTGAGGTGTCTTGTGTGTTCGTAGGAAGTATTTTGGCCTAAAAAACTATAGGAAATTACGCTTTGCGCAGACTCAAGATTATTTTATGTAAATTATGAAGGTCGAAGTTCGGAGCATTGTCGCTAACTCGAAAATAAACTCTGATTTAAACATAGTGGTATCTCAAGGTCACGAGTTAGGAGAGGGGGTTATCGTCATCCAATTGGGAGCTCCAATACCAAAAATTGTAGTCGTAACAAAGCTCCCGATTGGATGACAGTGTATCCCTCTCCGTCCAGTGCGTGACCTTAATGAGCCACTATGTTTAAATCGGAGTATAGTTCGTAGTGAAGAGTCAACAGAGGAACAGTGTCGTGAGGTTTCTGGTAAAGAGGGACGTACGTCTGACAGAGTGATTCTCAAAATTACACATCTTGCCTCTCTTCAGAGAAACTTTCCACCTGAATTCTGATCTGTTTATCTCAAATCTGCTGTCAAATCTGCTCGACACCATAGCATACACCTGTCTAGCTCACTCAGCTTGACCAATGACACCTTCATCCAGTTGACGTCCGTAGTTCGTTTGAAGCCTATCTTCTTCCGTCTTCATCATTTTGAATTATGTGAACATTTGGATGACCTTGGCTGTCCGGGTGACGCCGCGTCGAAGGCTGTATTGCCGACGTTTCGACCATCTTATTGTGGCCTTCCTCAGGGCTGGATTGAGGAAGACCACAATATTAGGAAGATCAATCCAGCCCTGAGGAAGACCACGATAAGACGGTCGAAACGTGGGCAACACAGCCTTCGATGCGGCGTCACCCGGACAGCCAAGATCATCCACATGACTCCGACCGCGGAAGCCTACGACTTCAATGTGAACATTAGCCGGCCAATTCTGTACTGATCTGTATCCCTAAGAAAGACCACAACCGTGCTCGTTATCTATTTCTAGTTTCCTTTTTCCTCTTGAACCCGCTCGTGACAATATTTTACGCTGTCGACGTACAGCAACCGCAGGGATTATGTGCACCCTTTTTTGAGAGCCTTTTCCCTTCGTAATCCCTCCGGCACCATGTGGTGTTAGATAACGAAGCGCAGACAGCTGTGCCACCGAATACGGCTCTCGGCGGAGCACTGAATCCCAAATGGGCGAAGGAGACCACGATTCTACTTGGGGAAATCGTTGCTTGGTAGATTTCCATCTGGTTCCCAGCTATTTGTGGTTTGTTTTTCTTTTACGTGACTTGATGTTAAGTAATTTCTCATTTTCTTTCTGGTTATTCGACTCTTCGGTCTTTAGCATCTCTTTCTCCTTTTCCCTCTGGCTTCCATTTACTCGCTTTCTGATTTCTCCTTCAGCGTCTAACATCACCATATTTCATGGTTCCGCTTCTCACTTATCCAAATTCATATCACCACAACTCCTAGCATCTTCAGAGCTCAGGGATTGTTTCTATTGTAGTACATGTGTCCCTTCCTTTCAAATATCTCTGCTCTATTTTTTCTCCCTTGCTCAAATGACCTTCTTACTATAATTTGAAAACACCATCAGAAAACAATAAATCGACAATAATTAGTTATTTCGATTTTGCATGTCTCCACTTTCCACCGATAGATGAAAGTGATGCGGCGTTCAGTAGTTTAATACTATTTGGAAACTACATGAATGCAATGTCGTGAGAATCCTGGGAGAATAATCTGCACTGCTAGGTTCAAATTTTTAGACCTCATAATTCCTAGACTGACTCACTTTACTTTTGTAATAACGTCTACTCACCTTGGCACGGAGGAGTAACTGGGGCAACCCCATTGGCTTGCTCATATAACCTACGCGAAATCCAATTTTCGTAACTCGCCGCCGCGCAGCCCCTCTATCTCGTTTCAGCGCCATGTCCCGTGCGTAACACGTCCGTCCGCTGGCGTCCATTCACCCGCCCCGCTGCCTCCGATCGCGCGCCACGTAAGAGCCCAGGGAGGGTCTCCGCTACGGCTTTGTTACGTAAAGCGCGAAAGGAAGAAACTGCGAATGACATCTGTCTCGGCTGGGAAAGCGATGGCTATCAATCGATAAAAACAAACAAAAAAAAACAAACAAACATAAATCTTATTCTCATATAAAACTTCAAAAGAAAAAGAGTTCAACTTCAAAAGAAAGTGTTTCCAAGAGTCAATTGTGCCAGTTCTTTTAACCACTACACTGAAACAGGCTTCTGTTGTAATTTCTTCCACGTTTGTCTCTCTTGTGCCTGTTGGATCCACTTTTTGCCTCCTATTTTCTGTAGTGCGCCTGCCCACTTTGTCTTCTGCCTCTCGGGTTTTCTCCATCCCGTTGTGGGGTCCCAAGTTGTTGTATACGCCCAATTTTGTTGGTTTTGTCTTATTACAATACCCCACTCCATTTCCATTTCAGTTTCTGGCTTGTATTGTTGCGTCGTTTATATTATTGTCTTTTATCTTATTGCCTGGCAAGTTACCGTGTCTTTTGGAGACACTCCCAGAATTTTTCTCTCCATATTTTTTTTGAATCTTTGAAGCTTTTTTATTATTAATGTTTGTGTAATAATTCCCTGTACGAGCAGGAGACCATTCCCTTAACGGAATGTGTAGTTGGATGATAATAATAATAATAATAATAATAATAATAATAATAACAAGAACAATCTGTCGATATTCGAAACATTTCGTCGTCGAACAAATTACAAACCTGATGCATTTAGGGCATAAAATTCATCTCCCTAATTCTGAGGTACATGCCCGCGTGTTCTTTTTCTTCGCTAGAAATGACTCCCTCTATATTAGAAGTTTGAGATTAGACTTGCAGTGCAGGAGGATTTTTAGTTACTACTGAATAACGATGTTGAACGAAGTCATTAGGAGCGGTGTTCAATTCCAAGAAATTGCCGGAGTATTTCCTCAGCAGAGGGCTGCGCGAACCCCTTCTTTCCCAAGGCGTTTATTCTCGTACGGATCGCTCACATGCAAAGCGACTCAACCAGGCTTGAACGCTCATTCCATAAAGCCCCTTCCCTCCATTCAGAGTGAACTTTTCGTAAACTATTGTGAGAAGCAAAGATACTCGACACTTGTGCAGTGACTTACCATGGAGAAGCTATGTGTACGAATGTTGTGAAGAATTGTTTACGGGGAAAATATCCGCTCCATTTTTATCCTTTGCGCAGTGTCTCAACAGATTTGTTCTTTCATTAGTTTCAGTCATATCTTTATCATAAAACTATGCCTTTTTTACATTTTTGTTTTTACGTGTAATAATAAGCATGCATACATTCATAAAATAGTTATTATTATTATTATTATTACTATTATTATTATTATTATTGTAACAATTGTCATTATTATAAAAGTAGAAATCAATATGAAACATTGGTTAAAAAGTGTGAGTGACGACTCTGGTATTTATGATGATATTCCGCCAATCGGTTTAACAGGAATTACAGCGCGCAAACATTTCACAACCAGATTTATACATACGAGTAATACACCTAGAAATCAAATGAGCTTGCTTAATTGTGTTGTGATTAAAATGAATTATCCATATCAGCGTATTGTTAATATGAAAATGTTAATTTTATTTATACGAAAATATATTTGTTCATCAATCCCACATTTACAAATACGTACCGTTTGGTTCTATGTTCACGCACTTACACCTTTGTGTTAGACATCGACGATAGCAATTTGAAAATTTGCTACTAACAGATGTTATTTTCCCAGGCTTACCCAGAAAATGCGGCACGTGATGTCGGTATGGGACATCTGCTGGGCGCGGGCAGCTCCTTCTGGGACCTGTCGATGATCCTGGGCCAATTGGAACACAGTCAAATATTAGGGAAGGGCTATAACGTAGTCACAAAGAACGTTTTCCATCACGTCAGCTGTTGTTTTAAAAATAGGAGCTGGCAACATCTTCATGATCAGCTTTCTTTGCTGCTGGGAGAATTGTATAGAGTTAGACAATCGCGATAAGGTCCCGTTATTTATGGCATCACCTCAAAATAACATCCATTTAAAGGCTGGTTGTAGTCAATTATAGACTAATTTAATTCCTCCTAAATTGTTTCGATAATTAAGCACGGAAAAAGAAAGTTAAAAGGTCTTTGGAATTTTAAAATAACAATTTTGGTAGAATGTTTAAGATTATTTGTCGAAGAAGTAAGCTATTTAATGGTTGGTAATACAACGTCCAAAGTAATGGTGGAAAAATGGGGTTATCGATTATAATCTTAACACAACACGAATATTTTCTGCAACACAAGTTGACATGACAAGTAAACATTGACCATCAACGTTTCAAATCTACTTAAATTAGTGAATTACTTTCCATAAGAACTGCTCATTTCTGAATTCTGCAACGGTTGTGTCAAAAGAACGCAACAAATTATATAAAAAACTTTCTTGCCTTTATTAGCGAAAGAACACGAATATTAAAACACATCATATTTTAATATCTTTTTTTAAACTAGAAGTGCCAATAAACGTGGAATTTGGAAGTTACGAAAGAAGACACGTAGGTTCAGTGCAAGAGTATCCATTTTTGTTTTACGCAAATGAATGGAGAACACCTCTAAACATGTATAATTGTGTCCATTATATATTTATAATTATTACAATAATACTGTCCTGAAATACAGGTTATTAAAAAAAGGAATATGTGGTCTTTGGGAACAGTATTTACAAGTGGCATGGCAACAGTATACAATTAGTCTCCAATACGCATGCTTCTTTGAATTCGCAAAGAATGTGCATAGACGAGTGCGTCAGGTACAAGTGAGGTAAAGGCTACAAGATGTTTTGCATATTTGCAAAGTCTGCCCCACAATACTTCCGGTTTCTTCATAGTTACGCAGCGACGTGAACTGATGATTTTAGTGTTGTTGAAGTCAGACAAGCAAAAAGCTCTAGCACAACTGCGTTATCAGTTACCATGCGTATTCTCAATGTCAGAATGTGATATCCTGTTAGTCACTGTACACACTGAAAAACATTGCTGCGCAGTGTCATATTATTACTGTAGAAACATAAGCTTAGTGACCTCATGGATAGCTCACGCTGGGAAAACAAGGCGTTTGCGTGTGCATTGTTCACTTGCTGACTGGCGAAGATTCGCGAGTCGAAGTGACGCTACCTCGCTGTTTTGCAGGGTTCACTTCTGTAAACGCCACGCTTGTAGTTGATGTTTGTTAAAAGAAAAAACGTATTTGAGATGAGTAATGGGAAAAAATCGCGGTGGTATAAAGGTGATAGTCGAATTGTGAATAAACATCTCACAAGGGACCTTGAGGGTTGGAAAAAGGAGAAGTAAATGAAATTCGTTAAAAAGGGTAATGGTTGTGGAGTAATGGTTAGCACTTACGCCCTCCATAGTACAGTGGAATCTCTTTAGCAAGTTCCCGGTAGTTCCCGGTTACCACGTTTTCCCCCTTAGTACGAACATATTGTCAATTCCATAAACTTACTCGTTTACACGTTCAACATTCCCGCATGTTCAAAGAATCTAGGCAATTTGCATCGAGAGAGGCACGCTTTTTTCGGGGCACCAGCGCCATTTTCAATGTGTGTTGTTTTCAGATATATTTGATTACCACTTTCACTTTGATTCCAGAGCGGGAAAAACATATTTCGCTGTAACCTACGGCACCATCACCCCCCGCACCATCGTCGTCAGTACCACGTGTTACCATTAGTCTCTGTGTTCGTGTTTCTTTGATGCGGTACCTTGATGCGCTACTTTGCTTTTTGATTTGTAATTTAGTTTATTTAATATAATTTATGACTAAATTAGTTCATCCCATGGATATTTGCGTATTAATTGCGTATACATTAATTTTCCGTATCATGGGGGTTTTGCAGACGGAAATGTGGAAAATAAGTACTAATAATGCAGCATTTTTCGTTAGCTCGTTTTCCCGCTTAAGACGTTCAAAATGTTCAGTACCTTGAAAAACGTACTAACGAGATTCCACTGTATTCCCTAGTAGTAATACCGATGTAAAGGACGCATTCTGGACGGAGCCGCCGCCTATTCCGGAACCAGCGGCGCTTGACCTCCCGAAGCCCCGCCCCGCCCCGCCGTCCCGACCCAACCCGTCCCGTCCCGCCCCGCCCCGCCCCGCCCCGCCCCGCCCCCGCCGTCCCGACCCGACCCGCCCCGCCCCGCCCCGCCGTCCCGACCCGACCCGTCCCGACCCGTCCCGACCCGTCCCCGACCCGTCCCGACCCGTCCCGACCCGTCCCGACCCGTCCCGACCCGTCCCGACCCGTCCCGACCGTCCCGACCCGTCCCGACCCGTCCCGACCCGTCCCGACCCGTCCCGACCCGTCCCGACCCGTCCCGACCCGTCCCGACCCGTCCCGACCCGTCCCGACCCGTCCCGACCCGTCCCGACCCGTCCCGACCCGTCCCGACCCGTTCCCGACCCGTCCCGACCCGTCCCGACCCGTCCCGACCCGTCCCGACCCGTCCCGACCCGTCCCGACCCGTCCCGACCCGTCCCGACCCGTCCCGACCCGTCCCGACCCGTCCCGACCCGTCCCGACCCGTCCCGACCCGTCCGACCCGTCCCGACCCGTCCCGACCCGTCCCGACCCGTCCCGACCCGTCCCGACCCGTCCCGACCCGTCCCGACCCGTCCCGACCCGTCCCGACCCGTCCCCGACCCGTCCGACCCGTCCCGACCCGTCCCGACCCGTCCCGACCCGTCCCGACCCGTCCCGACCCGTCCCGACCCGTCCCGACCCGTCCCGACCCGTCCCGACCCGTCCCGACCCCGTCCCGACCCGTCCCGACCCGTCCCGACCCGTCCCGACCCGTCCCGACCCGTCCCGACCCGTCCCGACCCGTCCCGACCCGTCCCGACCCGTCCCGACCCGTCCCGACCCGTCCCGACCCGTCCCGTCCCGACCCGTCCCGACCCGTCCCGACCCGTCCCGACCCGTCCCGACCCGTCCCGTACCCGTCCCGACCCGTCCCCGACCCGTTCCCGACCCTCCCGCCCTCCCGACCCGTCCCGACCCGTCCCGTCCTGCCCCGCCCCGCCCCACCCATTCCGTGCCGCACCGCCCCATTCCGCCCCGCCCCGTCCCTCCCTGCCCCGCACCCGCCCCGCCCCGTCCCCACTCACTCGCTCACAGGCCCGTGTCACCCCGCCCCGCCCACCACCGTCGCCCCCGTCCCAACCCATCCCCGCCCCCTCCGCCCCCGCCCCCCGCCACCATTGCACCCCAGGCCCCCGCGCTCGCCCCCCGCCCCAGCCCCCCGCCCCCAGCCCCCGTCCCCAGCCCCCGCCCCCAAGCCCCAACCCCTGCCCCCAGCCCCAACCCCCGCCACCAGCCCCAGCCCCTGCCCCCGCCCCCCAGCCCCTGCCCCGCCCCCAGCCCCTGCCCACGCCCCCAGTCCCTTGCCCCCAGTCCCTGCCCCCAGTCCCTGCCCCCAGTCCCTGCCCCCAGTCCCTGCCCCCAGTCCCTGCCCCCAGTCCCTGCCCCCAGTCCCTGCCCCCCAGTCCCTGTCCCCAGTCCCTGCCCCCAGTCCCTGCCCCCGGCCCCCGTACCCCGCCCCCAAGCCCCCACCCCATCCGCGCCGCGCGCCTCACGCCCCCCGCCCTTCACCCCGCTCCTCCCGCGCTCCGCCCCTTCCCCGCCCGCCAGATTAGAGGTGGGGCCGCTAACCCCCGGCGCGGCGCGGCACGGCGCGGCGCGGCGCTCTCTGCCCGGCTCATCCGCCGCCGCGCTTACGTAACGCGCGAACAGCTGACTGGCGCCCCGGCGCGCGCCGAGGACGCCAACCCATCTGCCCATGGCGCAACGGCACGCGCTCGCTTCCACTCACTCACTTTTATTTTCGCTTCTCTCGCTCTCTCCCCCTTCTTTGCTTTTTGCTTTGCGTAATTGCTTTGTTTTCTCCTCTATATTTCTTCTCCAATTATTTTCCTATTTCGCTGCTTTGCTTTGATATCGCATAACTTTACATAGATGCTAAAAAGAGATGATTGACTTCAAGGTCCTTGGGGTTTTTAATTCATTTTCGACAATGCATACGAAAAGGTGGTAGATAAAATAAAGATTAAAGTAAAGTGAATAAAAACAATGTATAAATGTTTGCCTGATGGAAGGCAAACCGTTATCAATCACCCATTTAATGATCTGTCTCTATCGAACAAAGCGGAGATTAGTAGTTATTTTAGTTTTCTTTTTACGCTTTTCTCATTTAACTAATCCACTGATTGTTGGCAATCACGTATCATCTTACGGAGATATAGAGAAGATACCCGCAAGAAGAGATCAGTTTCGCAGGACCCGGAAACGAATGAATATTATGCCGGGTGAATGTACTGCAAGAGATGTCGAAGCTATTTACATGTGACTCAACAGCAAGCGTGCGCATTGACGAACTGAGAGCACATACGTAACCTGCCATTATAACGCCAGTAGTACCCAAGTGGTAGGCTGATAAGATGGTCGCTAATTTTTCTTTAATCGCTTTCCTAAGTAATGGTATAACGCTAGCGTTATAGGACTCTAGCGTTAGCGTTTGCGTTACCGTTTGCGTTAGCGTTACCGTTAGCGTTTGCGTTAGTGTTACCGTCAGCGTTTGCGTTAGCGTTGCGTTAGCATTTTGCGTTAGCGTTTGCGTTAGCGTTAGCGTAGCGTTTGCGTTAGCATTAGCGTTAGTGTATGCTATATATAGCGTAACGACTATAATAGCGTGTAGCGTAGCGTTTTTTAGGCGTATAGCGTAGCCTAAGTTTAGCGTTCGGCTAGCGTTGTTAGTGTAGCGTTAACATCTCGGCGTAGCGTTAACGCCGAGATGTTAGCTATCATAGTCGCGAGAAAAACGCAGAAATCACAATATTTAAAGTAAATTTCGAAAATTCTTCGTTATATGGGCACGTAATATTAATACAATCAATTATTAATGAGCTAATTACTAGGAAATAAACAAGAAGGAATTGGTTGCATCTAAACCTCAGCTTGAACGTCAGATCCGGCGCCGACCTACATGTCGGCGAGCACCCCCCCTCGAAGTGTCTCCCGCAGCTGCTCACAGTCCCTTCTGGAACAAACTCCAAGCTCCCGACATGGGTGGTACTGTAGTGCAAGAAAGCGTCAGTTTGTGAGAGTAAGGGGAGAGGATAGGACCAAGAAGAAGAAAGAAAGGTCGCGTGTGGTCCGTGGCCTATTGATCGGACTCTGGCACTCGCGTGACGTTGACCTAAGAAATTACCGTAAACTACAAATGAGAGGAGAACAAACAGCGGCTGAATTCGTCGTACTATCTACCTCGTGTAGAAAATCGCCCCGATGGACTCCGAATCGTAGGAACTCCTGGTCAAAGTCCCTGCAATGACAACGATTGATGCCCTGAGCTAACTCAGGAAGTGATAGTGAGAAAAGTCTTCCGAGCGGACAGTGTGCAAAATCGCCATAATCAATGACCACCACTAGTTCAGTTCTTCCGGTTGTAGATTAAAAATTCTTTTGATTTACATACCAATTCAGTACTGAAAGGCACTTACCGATCTTTCTTTTACCGGGCGAGGTGGCTCAGTGTATCGACTGATGGCACTTCAGTGCCTCTCTGGGAGGGCTTAGGTTTCAGTCCCATGGCGGAAGGATATTAGATTCTAGGTTGTCAGCTAGGTCGAATTCAGTCGCTGCCTGGAGGAGAATTCTAGTGGCCGGCTGCTCTGATAGGTACTTTTCCGTGGTTTCTAAGATCAACACCAGGTGGATGCCGGAGCATTACCCTAACAAACTGGCCACGGATCGCGCGCGATCTTTCCTTCATCTTCTTTGTGGTATCTTCTCTTCTTACACACACACGTAAGTGACATGTGAGTGTAAACTCACATGTCCTATACAACCATAAATCCTAGAGCTCAGGGGCTTGAGCTTGTCCCGGCTGGGGCGGTGCCCCGCTAGTGGGAGATGCTGCTCTGATCGGAAGTTTTTCGTGGTTTCTCCGTTCAACATCAGGCGAACGCGTACCCTAACAAACGGGGCACGGTCCGCGCGCGATTTTTCCTTCCTCTTCCTTGTTCTATCCTCTCCTTATACATACACACTTACACTAACATGCAGTACACTACCACACACGCCAGGATCCCGCTCGAGGGCTTAGAGCGTGTCCCGGCTGGGGCGGTGCCCGCTGATGGGAGATACCTGTTTGAGGAAAACCCCGCTAGTCGACTGTAGGTCGGCGCCGGATCTCACCATCCAACGGGGGAAGATCACCGCCACTTACCGATGAAATAACATTCACTACACTTACGTGACTAATGACCTCGGTCGCTATCAACCAATCAATCGATCCGATCGCTTTCGTTACCTTGGGGCGGATCCTCCGCGCGTAGTAGAGCAGACGCGCATGTCCCTGGTGACTCAACGCTCCTGCGTAGAGCACGGGGCGGGGGCGGGGGGAAGGGGGCGCGGTCGTGCCCTTGCGTGAGGTCGCGGCCCGAGCGTGCCTTCCGGGAAGTCGAGCGCTCGCTCGTGATGATGACGTGTTCGCGTGCTCCCTTAATTGGCGGAGACGGACGGGAGGATGCAGGTGGAGTGCCGCGGCGTCGGGAAGGTTTCCGGGCCAAAGAGCTTCAAAGGCTCCAAACGGATCAAAAAGAGGCCGAGGAATCCATATAGTGGATTCTTGAACTTGTAAGTCGTGTTTGTGATTGCGTTTGTGTTCTTTCAATTTTTAAAATATTTTTCTTTAAGCTGTGTTGGGGGAAGAAAACTTGTCCGTGTCTGTAAGAAGGTATATTGAGAGTTCTCATAACGTGATTGAATGTTAGATACGATCTTATAGAGATATTTATTATTTCTGCAGGTAGGTTTTACAACCTGTGGGCAGAATACTATGTAAAACTAATTGTCATGATCTTTGGAGATGTTTTAAAAAAAATAAAACATGTCAATTCCTTGGAGGTGTTAAAAGGATTTACGATTCAGTAACTTCTATTATAATTACTAATTTCGTTTATGGGTTTAACGAATTTTGATTTATAACCGTTCTTTTATAATTTTATAATCGTTATTAAAGAACCCCTACGAAAGTTTTTTGTTGATCATACGATTATTAAGCGCTGGATTCCTCAACTGTCAGTGAAATCTGTACACGTTTATCTCGTAAGTTCATTCGAGTTTTGACAGTTTTGCAGCCTGTATTGCAACATGTTACAAGTACCTACTTTCTTTCATCTTTTAACTTCATCGGTGAGTCTATATTAAATGCCTCGACAGTGATACAGATGTAAAACCTATGCAAACCTAAGCGGGCCACGAGAGTTACCATAATTGTCTCGATAGTACATAAAACAGCAAAAAAAATGAAATGTAAAAAATGTACTATTGGGGCGGGTTATTCTCCTTAAGAAACTTACCCCCGCCAGCTGCTTTGAGACTTAAAGAAACAAACGACGCCACTCTGTGAATTGAGGTGAATAAGGAGAAATTCAGTATGATTTGTAATTTTAATAGTCGTTTGTAGTCTAAAATTAGTAATAAGTACAGTGAAAATATTAAGGTGTGCGCATCTTGATATTTCAAGTCGTTTTCGAAGTGACGCTGCTTCATCTCGTTGATCACTGTGAATAGACTGTGGAGGAAACGGATGGATTCCTCTTCTTCTCATTACTTACATCCAACTTAAACCCGTCAAACAAGCCTTCTTAGGTTTCACTGGTCAATCCTCAGATCTGGCAAGGAATCTCAGTGAAAGACAAAAAACGTAATGGGGTTGCACATAATTAAGTAACGCAAAAGAGGGGAGGGAGGGTGTTTGAGACAGCGTTACGTTGCGTTACATAGAGGTAGGGGGTACTGGTTTATTCTTACGTAACCTTGATTTTTTTTTTACATTTTTCAACATTTGCTGAAATAGTTCCCTTTTTGAGACTTGTATTAAAACATTAAAATATTAAGTAATTAATTTAAAAACAAAAGTAAATTAAAATTATAAAATGTAAATTGTCACAAATAGACATTTTTTATCAATTTTTTTATTGAATCTCTAAGATTACGAAGAAAATATTCCAAATTGATACGTGGTTTATTCTAAAATCCATTTAAATTGGCACCGTGGACTTTAGCTCATAACGACGTGTGATCAGTCACAGCTTAATCAAACATTTTCTCGCCTATGCGTCCTCTCTTCACTCACTACTTGCATCTACTTCTTGCATTCACAAGGGGCGGGTGTTTTCGCAAGCGTTACGTAATTATTTAGGGGGTTCAAGCGCGCGTTACGGGTGCGTTACAAGGGGGAGAGGGGGTATTCAAAATACTCCAAATTTGCGTTAAGTAATTTATGGACGGCCT
Organism: Acheta domesticus; assembly: GCA_031308135.1. Classification (NCBI taxonomy): domain Eukaryota; kingdom Metazoa; phylum Arthropoda; class Insecta; order Orthoptera; family Gryllidae; genus Acheta; species Acheta domesticus. The sequence continues at coordinate 5,153,196 of JAHLJT010002406.1, read as the reverse complement.
CAACGCAGTCACGTCACCAACGTGGACACTCGTAACGATGCGTCAACTGTGCTCTAAACATGTTAGCTTACATGAGACGTCATTCCGCTTGCGAGTAGTTTTGGAATTCGACTGAGATCTCTTGTCAGACATGACCTAAAGATTGATTAGTCAAACCTAGGAGCATTTGCGCTAGGTTCATTGGCTGTAACAAACTATATAGGAAGTGCATGTGTAAGTATGTATCTGGTGCTTGGATTCAAACTACGCAACTATTGAAGCCTTGAACTCCTTTCTTGATTTAAAAGGCTTTATGGGTAACGAGTTTGACGCATTGGCTCTAATCTGGATTGAGGTTTCATCGTGCAAAAACTCGTACGAGAGTGACGAAATATCGGGAGGACACGATATCTCATCGAAATAATAAGAGAAGAGGCTCACTAAAATACTGACTATCGACTGCGTTACATATACTCTCTAAAGAAATAACAAGAAAACATTTTTGATTGAGTCTGTGCCTAAGGTACGCTGAATAATATATTTTGATAGACTACTTAAAATTTGAAATTAATGCTGTTATGGCTTAATAAATAAAAGATCCATAGCTCAATCTGCAATCATTTCAGAAAACATATCTACGTGGTAGCTTGTGCGCGAGGAACATTGACTGCTGTAAGCGGAGTCAACAAAAAGTGCGAATAATATAATCTTCTATCTTATTATGTGTGGGCATACTTCATTAGGTTTTCAAATCCAAATAGAGTGTCAGAAACGCTGAGAGCTCTCATTAGTACAATGTAATCATTGTGACAGTTATAGCAATTTACGCGAGCTCACCTTGGACGTGGAAATAAACTTGCGTTTCTTCATAGCTATCTGAAAGTAGTATCGGCAGCTCAGAATAGCTCCCGCTCACAATTTTGGAATGGGGGTCAGGCACGTGGCGCAGGGGGCGGGGCGAGGGCGGGTCGGGGGGCGGGGGGGGGGGAAGGCCCCGGGCTTCCTGCGACCCGGGTGGCCACGCGTCGGATTACTGCAGCCTTCGCCCTGGCCCCGCCCCCTCCAAGTTGGTCCTCAAAAAATTTGAAATTTTGAAATTCATGTGCAATATCTGGCGAGGGTCGGCCCCGTGGCCGAGATCACTAAAGAAGTGGCGATCTCGAGCCACAGGGTCGTGGGTTCGAGTCCCGCCTCGGACATAGGTGTATTTGTGTTTGTATGTGTGTGTTGTCCTCTCATCCCTCATAATCATCATCAGTTCATCTTCCATACCTCCAGGGCTAACAACCCTGGGGTGTAAAAATGGACTCAACAGAAATGCTGATCCCCCCAAACAATGTCTTACGTGTGCATAAATGCACGTTCACATGGTCCAAAGAGGTCGATTGGAGAGAAAAAAAATCGCGCGAGATTGGGGCTTCGGTCCCACAAATATAAGTGCTGGGGGGGAATTAGAATCTCACGCTCGGGTGCCCAGTTCCTCGGAGTCGCATCGTTATTGCGAAGGAAGGTGCAATGAGACGCATTTGGGGCTTCGAGATCCCTAGGTCGAGTAGCTTCCAGTTGAGTTCTTGGAGAGTGCCGTTCTTGCAAGTGCCGAAGTTGAGAAGAGAATTGAGTAATAATTAGGACCGACGCATGTATGAGGGTCAGACGAATAAAAACGAGACAGATAAGAAAGAAGTAAGGTGTTTGTATGTATGTTTGTATGTATGTTTGTATGTATGTTTGTATGTATGTTAGTATGTATGTTTGTATGTATGTTTGTATGTATGTTTGTATGTATGTTTGTATGTATGTTTGTATGTATGTATGTTTGTATGTATGTTTGTATGTATGTTTGTATGTATGTTTGTATGTATGTTTGTATGTATGTTTGTATGTATGTATGTTTGTATGTTTGTTTGTATGTATGTTTGTATGTATGTTTGTATGTATGTTTGTATGTATGTTTGTATGTATGTTTGTATGTATGTTTGTATGTATGTTTGTATGTATGTTTGTATGTATGTTTGTATGTATGTTTGTATGTATGTTTGTATGTATGTTTGTATGTATGTTTGTATGTATGTTTGTATGTATGTTTGTATGTATGTTTGTATGTATGTATGTATGTATGTATGTATGTATGTATGTTTGTATGTATGTATGTATGTATGTATGTTTGTATATATGTTTGTATGTATGTTTGTATGTACGCGCGACAGCCCGTGAACGGTTTCAGGCCTACCAGCGAAGTCCCTGCTCCGCGGCCATGGGTTAAGTTGTACGTGTGGTTAGCACGTAGTCATCTCTACGTCGTATTCCGGTCTTCTGAACCTGAGAAGTGAATTTTCTCATCGTCACACAGCAACATATACTGGGGCAATGCAAGGAGAACGCACACTATAATCTTGCCTCGACCGGGAATCGAACCCGGGCCGCGTAGCACGCTGAGCAAGAGCTAGCCGTGAGACCATAAGTAAGCTGTTTATTATTTCAAAAGTAATTGCTATAACTATTTACAAATGTATTCCTTCCTAGGAAGGCTAGGATACCCTCCTAGGGTAGGCTTCCTAGGAAAGCACCAGCTTCACGTGGTGTTGTCGCGGGTTCGATTCGCGGTCAAGGAAAAAATATACTTGTGTGATGTGTGATGAAGAAAAGCTCAGGCAGGCAGATTTTCCTAGTTACGGTGAAAGGATGGTTCATTTTCGCCACAAGTCGCTCTTACCCCCAAGGATGAGAATTTAACTAGGTCCTGGCATGGAGCACACCGTTACCTCTCAGCGAAGTCGGAACTTCGACTCAAAATGCCAAATTCGTACATACAAAAGACAGTGAGAAAAACACGTTTTGCGATGTATAGTTATTAAACACTTTATAATCAACTGTCGATATTTTGGTCCATTTGTCAAGCCTTAATCCGTGGTTCCACAAGTATAATTTCTAAAGGTAACATACACATGTGACATCTTGATAAACCTAGAACACAGTATAATATTTTTCCCGCCCGGGGTATGTGTGTGTGTGTGTGTCCGTATACCTTTGCCGTTACCCCCAACGGTACTTACAGTGGTCGTTACATGACATTAATAGTTGCAAAGCGTCCTTAAATAAGGAAAAATATTCTTGTTGTCTGTCATTTAACAAATCTGTGTGTAAAAATAATATTTTCTAGGAAGGGGATTCAATTCAGTGTCTATTGATCTCCTCAGGGTTTCCGAATCTGTACCTCGCTGCAAACACAACATAGGGCTTCTGGAAGTCCCATAGGTGAACTCTTCTGTTACATCTATTTTCCAAACAAACACGATATAAATCCCGCTAAATTGGAGAAAGAAATTAGCATCTTTTTTTAAGATCATAACGTCCTTCATAATTTTGTTTTAACTTCGTATTATTTATCTAGAACCTGTCTACGAGTCTGTTGGGATATCACGAAAAAATCTTATCTTCCCCCGCTTTCTTTCTTTCTTTCTTTCTTTCTTTCTACACCTCCAAAACATTTTTCTTGGTTCAATTGTGGACAATTTTACTCTGATCGTATCACTTGAGTAACCAAAAACAATTATAATCCTTTTAAAAATTAAATATTTATTGTTTTGTTAAATTAACATTTCAACGATTGCTAATGTATTACGCTAAATTTACCATGGAATAATATCATTCATAGATAAAACAATTCAATTTGATAACTTGGATGTTGAATTTTTACTTGCAAAGTGCAAATTAAATGACAATCGGTTAGTATTATGAATACAATAGCGCCATGAAGCACTGAAATAGATTGCAAATGATAATCGTACAAATTACCTGCAAAATGAATACTAACAGTAAAATTACGTTCGCATGCACTGCTTTTCACGATTTTTGCATTAAACATTTCTAAAATGTAACGTTGTCAACGAATTGTTCCCTGATTCGAGGCGTCAAGCAATTTTATTCAAATGTTTGAATTACTGTTCTCGCCCCTGCCCCTTCCTCAGCGCGTAACTTTCGTTATCAGCGCTGCGTCGCGTCGGCGGCAGAACAATGTTATCGCGCTCGCTGGCAGAGGCCGCTGTGGAGCCAGATCTTCGCATGCCGCAGTGGTTTTACAGTGGCGGCCTCGCTCGCTGCGCGCGCAGATAATAATGCAGGCTGCTAATTTTTTGTCACCGCGATTGCCTTACAATGAAAAGAAAGGAAGCAGAACTAAAATATAGACAAATGTCATGGTTAATAGGGAGAAAATCTTCTTTAAGCCTAGAAAATAAAGTTTTACTCTACAAAACAATACTGAAACCCATATGGACATACGGAATTGAATTGTGGGGGACAGCCTCACATTCAAATGTAGAAATAATCCGAAGATTTCAATCTAAATGTCTTAGATTATTAAGCAATGCCCCCTGGTTTTTATCAAACGCCACTATACATAAAGATCTACATATTACCACTATTAAAGAGGAAATAACGTCTAAATCTGTCAAATACCAACACAGACTCGATAACAATGTTAACCATCTGGCCATAAACATCTTAGATAACAGCACAATGACAAGAAGACTAAAAAGAGTACATCCTCTTACCCCCTTACAGATATAAATAATAAATTTTGTAATAAGTGTTACGGTAGAATAGACCATTTTCATTTTGCCATTATTTGTACTATTGTTTGTATCTTTGTTTTGTATTATTGTGATTTTTATGTGATGTATTTTTTTTCTAATTGGACAAATGTTTAGAAATAATATTCAGAAAGAACCAGAATTGGCTGGTTTCTTTACAGGCCAATAATTGAATGTAAAATTGTATTTGCCGAATGATCGAGTAGATTAAATTGCAAATAAAGCAGATGTAAAAAAACAAATAAACAAAAACGATTGCCTTTGTGCTTCTATAGCAATGTTGTCGAAGTCGATGCCACGAGCGGGAGTCCGCGGCACGAGTGCCACGACGAAATCGCCTCTCCACGAAGTTCAAAACTCCGCCGCAAGAGACAACGCCAGCCCTATTGTAAAACGGCGGGGTTGCTAATAGTTTCCTCTCCCGACGCTAGAGGCGCAGAGATACTCGTGGCATGGCAAGGTGCCGCGAGGCGTGCCACTGCTACCAGTAGGAGACCTTGACACCACTGCCCTATAGTAATGCGTTCTACTCCTTCGAAAACGGTTGGATACGAGTGCGGGTTATAGTGGGAAAGAAAGTTTTTAAAAAATCCAACTTTAGGGGCCGTCCGTAAATTTCGTAACGCAAATTTCGCATATTTTCAATACCCCCTCCCCCTTGTAACGCACCCATAGCATGCGCTTAAACCCCTATGTAACGCAACGTAACGTTGTCTCAGACCCCTTTCCTCCCCCTTTACGTAATTTATGGACGACTCTTTATGAACTCTCCGTTTTAATTTTTTACTTCTTCGCTAATTTCTAAGTTAGATTCTACAGAAAAGATGCTCTCAATGCCAAGAAAAAAGTCATTTTAGGCACTTACTATGAAAATAACTCTTTCGCACACAATTCATTAGTCGGATAAGCAAAGTTCTTCTCAGATTTGTTCATTGATTTCAGTTAAGCCATTTTCGCATTAGACATGTAAAGTCAAGGGAACTTGTATTGTCTCAACAACTAATAACAATGAAAAATTCTTATAACTTATAAGATAATTCTCATAAGTGTATTGTGGGAAAGTCCAGATAATTGCGCTCATGTAGCGTGTAAAAAGCAATATTGTCCCTTGATTGTCGAAGAACTGTTCCCCCTTCCCCTCGTGATTTTTGGCAACGGGTCTCTTCGTTCTTATCGATCCATATTTGAGTCGTATTCATGGACGAGATAAGAAGGATGATGACCCTTCGGCGTCGTACAGAATGAGGAGAGGATAAAGAAGTTTGACCTCAGTTAATAAGTTTTCAGTAATTAAGTTTTATTTAGAATAAAGAGAAAAACAGTAAATATATAATAAACCGAATTAGAAATTAATTTTGCCAACCGGCATGGCCGAGGTGACTGAGAGCGTGTAGCCCGACTCAGAGCTTCGGTTCGGAGGGTCTCAGGTTCGAGTCCCTCCTGGGGCATGGTTGTATGCAATGGCGTATCTACGGTATGGCAGACATGGCAGGTGCCATGGGCGCCACTCACAAGGGCGCTATTTACAGTATATCCGATAAAACAAATAACAAACTTAATTTCAAGCATCTCCACAGGGGTGCAAATTATATGCTTGCTATGGGCGCCTTAATAACTAGATACGCCCCCTGGTTGTTTGTCCCCCGTCTCTCATGTCTATGTTGTCGCGGAGGGCCTCGCGTGCTACTAACCTCTAGTCAGAGGAGCCCGCAAGTGTGTTGGTGTCTAGTGTATGGTCGAAGATGCATCCCATCGGGACGTAAAGGGTAACCGGCTGTCGGCTGGATAATGGTCCTAGAAAAGAAGAAATTATATTTATTTATAATGCAAATGTTAACAGAGCCAGCATTTATAATAATCCAATCCACGCGTGATCCTTGTTAATGTTAGAAATGGTTGTGAATATTAGACCTTTTTATGCAGATTTCAGTGGAAATTTATTTATTTATACATTTATTTATTTGAGCTTAAGGGCTCCTCAACAACCGAGATCATTACGTTCCATAAATGATGGTTTAATGGGTATTTAATGACGTTAATGATAATGGAGGAATGGAACGAGAGGAGAGAAAACGCGGGAACCCTGAGACCTTGCTTTGTCCACCACAAATTCCACATCCATTTTCTGGGCATCGAACCCTGATCCCCAAAGGTGTAGGGTACGTGCGCTAGCCATTACACCGTGATCCACCTCCCCACATTTATCAATATCCCTACCCCAATGTCCATGAATGTCTTTCGCCGATTTCAAATTTACTAAACTTTGCGTGTTGTCTTGTTCGCTAATTTTAATTTTCACAAACTAACTTAAGTTACATGATAATGTATTCTGGAGGCAGGGCCGGTTTAACGACTTTTATCATGTGGGGCCCCTGGTATTAATTTTTCTCATTTTTTAAGCCATGGTTGTAATAAATTATTCGAAGTATGTAATAAATAATATTACATATATATAATTGTTTAAATATTTTCATTTTTTAAAATACAAATAATTTATTAAGGTTACCAAACTGTTACTTATTTTAAAACATGAATTTTTCAACTATTTTAAAATTTGTATGTGATTGAATTAAGAGTAGGAGTGATAAACTCTGTATCGCAATTGAAATCGTAGGGATAAACGTTGACTAACCAAAGAAACATTTCCACTATAATTAGGATCAGGTGATTCTTTTCTGAATTTAATTTATGCACTAACAAATTATCCAAACAAATTGATAAATCTCAAATGGTTGCATTTTAAAACTAAAACAATGTCTTACGATGTATTGTGAAACTTTAACATTATTTTATATATACTTTTATTTGTCTTTTTTATAATAAGTTCGCAAATTTCATTACGGCAAAACGTTTTTTCTTCATTAGTGAGGCATTTTTTCTCAGAAAGCGCGGAATCTGTAGCACGTGCTACAAGTGCTACTAGGATAAACCGGGACTGTCTGCAGGAATCAAAGGCATTCCCAGATACACCTATTTTCTCATTGTGAACACAAGTCTTGTTAACTTGCGACGTAAAACTTCCTTGTAGCATTCTGGTGGCGTTCGTAAATAATGGTCTGAACTTTTTTTAAATTTAGTATTCTGCTTGTTTGGCATTACTGCCTTCCAAGGAAGTGTATTATAATGGATACATAAGAACTTTTAAAGTCCGTAACTCATTGCGTAACTGCCTTGTTTGGCTAAAGATATTAATGTATTTTGTAACTTTTGTTATTTTTTGTTTGAAAATAGCAAATATAGTAATGAAATTTATTATTTATTTAAAATAATTTAAATCTTTCTGAATTACGGAGGTTTAAATATGTCTCTAGGGGAACGAGATTTAATTCTGTTTGGTGCATTATAAGATTGACCTAAATTAAAAAGTAAAGAACAAGGAGCTTCAGGAATAATTTAAAAAATTTTTGAATTTTGTTTTTCTAAATGTTTTCTAATTGGTTCAATTTGAATTAATGGTCTGAACTCACGCATGAGAAGGTATCGCGAAAGGTGCTAATAGGGGCCTTGGAAAAAGATGAGGATCGGCATTAAGCAGAGCAGAACCAGAACCTAGCTCAGTTCAGTCACGCTCGCAGGAGGGTGGAAAGTGGTGTGTTAACTAATTCGCAAGGCGCGAAAGAATTAAAACAGTGATCCTCTACTATTGCTCTTATCTCAACAAGTATCTTAATAATTTAACAAATTGTAACGCGTAAAAGAAAACATCAATGCCAGAAATCAAAGAAAACTAGTGGTGCTTCCAACGCACATACTTTCTCGCTCTGATTCTATACGGTTCTTTTTGCTATTCCACAACTTCATAAACCAGAAAAAGTGTATTATACCAGCAAACCTTTTCGGTACCAAGGCCCGACAACCGAAACTCAAATTCAACGAACCGGCACTTATACCAACTACGCAACACCAACACCGTCTCTGTCGAACTGAACCATGAAAGAATAGAACCGACCTATAATATGGTAAAAGCGTGATTAAGAAACAATTGATACGATGGCAAAACGCTTTACAAATACAAGAGAAGTAAAAAATTGTTAAAAGTTAATTATTTGAACAAATATATACGGACATTTCAAGGACATTTACCGCAATTACTTATATTTTAGTCAAAACGTAATTCTATCGCTTTAATCATTAGGAGCCGGTATTTTTCAACATGCGAAAAAAGTGTCTTTCAAACATGACCAAGAAAGGCAGCGATAAACCGCATTACGAAGTGTCAGTAAGGCTAGAAATTTTGGCTAGACTAGAAAGGCTAGTTGATTTGACATGTCATACGCTTCAGAAATCGAATAACAGAGTTGAAAAATTGTTTAAAAGACGCAGTTAGGGAAAACACAGAAAAGTCCTGTCTATTTATCTATATTGAATCTATTCGTCAGTAGAAGTATTTCAAATGATTTTCAATAAAGTATCTACACTCTTCAGTGTTTGTTTCCTGCAACATCACATTCATCAAATTAAAATTCCCCACCGGGGATCGAACTCGGTACCTTCCCTACTGAAGGTCTCAACCCGTAGGTGCATTAACCAACCGCTACGAGAACGATTTTCAGAATTCCTGCTAATATTGCAGTCATAACGATCTTGTATCAGTTCTCTTATTAAGAAGCGGGTAATTGTCAACATGCGAAAAACATGTCTTTGAAAAAACATGACCAAGAAAGGCAGCATTGAACGGTTTACACCACATAATTTATCGGATGATCGGCATTTGGAAAATAACTACTGCGAGAAAGTATGTGCCATTCTATAGCACCACTAGTTTATTTATATATTTACCTTCCCTTCTTACACACATGCAGAAAATTTAAAGAAAAAATTTGGAGCGGTTTTTGAGAAAAGTTTTTTTTGTCAATTTGAATCGCAATTTACGCAAAAACTATTCGTTTCTCCCAAAAATGGTACATGACCGTATTTGAAGTGCTAATTTGAACAACCGACTTTGTCTGAAGCGAAAATCTCTATCTTCAATTTTGGAGTTTTTAAACAGTTTTTTGCAATTTTCGAAAAATAGGGCCTATAAACAAAAATGATGTCTACGTCATTCCCTTCAACGTTCTTCGCACTATTCAACAACAAAATATAATCAAAAAATGTGGAGCCATTTTTTTTTTTAATTCATAAAATCTCAAAATGGGCTTCATGTAAAGTATCCTCAAATACTAAGATATCGGTTTCAAATTCAAGAGGCCTTGAGACGAGTAAAAACCATCGGGGAATATCAATTTTGAAGAAAATCGACCAAACGGTTTAGGCGCTAGCATTGACCACAGACGGACAGACGGACGGAATGCCGTCAATCGATTTTGAAGTATGAAGAAGCAACAAATCATGGATTTTGACTACACCACGAGATAGAGGATTTTTTTTTCTAAATTTAGCAACAGGTTTTATCCACTTTTCTGACACCAGACCCCTGCTATAAGAGATTTTCTGGCGAAAATTCTCCGTTTTCCGCCGCACGATTACATAACTTTCTCTTCTTACGAAGTATTCGTAAGGCGAGAAAGTAAAAAGATTAGAAACAATGCAAGAAACGTCGTAAATTTCTGAAATAAAAGGAAATAAAACACATACAATATGTCGTCATGTGGAATAGGAAATTTGCTAATGCTTTTGTTTTTTTATCTTGAAAATTTGGACTTTCGGGAGCTTCAAGAGATTTTTTTTTCTGAAAACTTTTTATGGATATCCATCCCTTCCAGCATTGTCATATTTTGCTTATCATTATGTATCACAACTAGTAGTACTACAAAAACACATATTTTCTCGAATTATTTCTTTCTCCCATAATTTCTTCTTCAAATGAATGCAATTTATAACAAAAACTTTTTCTCACTGTTCCAAATTTTTATTTAAATTTTATCGACGAATAGCGGAAATGACGCTAAAAAATGTTTCCTTTTCTTGTTTTTTGTTAGGGAGTATTCATCAATTTGCAATGTCTCCGTAAAATAACGTTTTTATTGTATCATTAGTTCATGACGAAATTCACTATTGCAGTGAACTGTGTTTTTCGAACTCTTAAAATTACACGGATCTTCAGTAACTTCCTCAGCCTTTCAAAACTGACGGTTAGAAGATCGGAGCTAAGGATTACTCTTCCACCTAAAATAACTTTATATTAAATATAATTTCATATAAATAAATTTTATTTAAAATTGTACAATAATATATGAAAATAAACAGTTTCATATATATTTTGAGTATTGTTTAAAATGTTGTAATTTTCTCTTATTTTTAAGTAATTTTATTACTCGTTTTCCTGATATTTTAAAGTCATTTTATGTCATTTTCAAAGAATTTTTACGTCATCAAAATCCGAGTTTGCAAATTACTTTCTCGTCTTACTACGAATAAAGAGAAAGTGTTAAAAATCGTGCACCAAATATGGACGTTTTTCGAGAGAAAAACGTATTGACAAACCCTGGTAATGAAAAAGTGAATATATTTTGTTTCTATGTGTAGTAAATTATTTCCGCAATGAAATTTGTAAAAAATATTTTCTCAAAAAGTCTGCAAATTTTAGTTTGCTAATTACGTTTTAGGATAGAGTAAAGGGCGCTTAGAAAACGGTGTAGGTCTAATTTTCATTGAACTTTCTGAAATTTCGAAAATTCCCAAAGTTAGAAATAATATGAGAAAGTACGTGCAGTTGTAGCAGCACTCGTTAATTTTTGTAGTAAAGAAAATTTTTCATTGTCTCAGGTTCGGTATAAAAGAAAAATTGTGTACAAAATAATATATCACATTGACTGAACACTAAACCGGAAGCCGCTCTCCCCCCCGGCCGAAAATTCACTGTGCCTCTACTGTTCTATTAATGTGTCTAAAGAATGGCACTGTACACTTTATTTGAATTGGTGTCAATTTTAGAATGTTTCAAATAATTGTTTTACAGATCAAGACAAGAGAATATATTACAAGCTGCGTTAAAATCAATCTCTTTACAACTGGAGAAACTAACCGTAGTGTTGTTCTGCCATCAAGAAAGGGCCTTCAGGCCTGCCACTACTTGCATACTTTGCATTCTGGTCTGAGCACGATTATTTGCATGCCCGTCTACCAGCTGTCAGTTTTGCAAATTGAGTGGAATATTACTTGGCCGCCTGCAGCGATCGTGAGATAGAAAGTGGCACGAGCAGTCGAGATGTGCCTGGGCGTATGGAGGTGGAAGAGTCGAGGAACTGCATTCGCAATCCGCTGGCATTCGTCAGAAGACTATTATTGATGCGTTAGGGATTCAAGAAGAAGCCGTTTACTGTTTTTCACATATGTAAAATTGTTGTAGGGTCAAATATTGTTATTTCCAGATTCCACCATCAAAAAGTATATAATTCCAAATAATGATGGTTTCTATTGAGAAATGTCTATTGATCGGAAGGAATTACAAGAATCATTCTAACTTTAGTTGTATATAGACTGATGGAAGTGATGGAATTTATGGTTCCTAAATAGTTGTTAAGCGTCTGTTTTGAATTTCATCGCTATTTCGTTCGGTGGAAAAACTCGGTAATTTGTCACCTCACCAGTTTGAGGAATTACATCCTTACATCAGATACAGTGGCGAAATGCGACTGAATATGTAGCGACATACGCAATAAAAAAGTTGCCTTGAAGTCCAATTGATGGCGGGGAAGCCCGTGGAGCGATGCGCTGGGAGGTTACGCGGCGGTGATGCGACTCTGCCAGCGGACGTGACGCGAAGTGACGTGACGCGACGTGACGTGACACGAGTGCCCGGGGGCCGGCGGAAGCGAACACCAGAAGGAGCCGGCGGAAACCGCAGATCAGCACCACGCTCTTGGGCCATGCTCGTGCGGCGGGCGCCATCTTATGACATCGAAACATTTATATTTCCAAATGCCGATGTTCAAATTTTAAGTCCATGTTTAAAATACATCGATAGAAAACCATCGATGTTTTAAAAAATCGTGGTTTATAAGTCAAATTCTGAGTACTATTAATAAAAGGTTTATTCGCTTATTAGATAATACAAAAATAGAACAATACATTTATCAGCAAAAAGTCGACTAAGTTATTTTTCACTCTTAGTGACTTTGGTCTGAAGAACATTCAAATAATACATATTTGAAAATTATTGTAGTTTTTTACTATTGTATTTTACAATAAAAAAATAAAATTTCAACAGAGTAATATCGAGCTCAAAACTGGATGTTAAAAAAATCAGCATCAATAAACTGATGTTAAATACGTCGATATTTGTATAAAAATATTGATGTTTTGAAAACATCACCCTTCAACCTCCTCGATTAGACATCGCACAAAGGGAATATAAAAAAGTTGCAACAGAAAAGTTGCAACAAAAAAGTTGCTATACGGAAAATCGAAACTCGTCCAAAATACTCGTAGTATTTCATGTCGTTCAGTACTTATTTTCGAAGACAAAATGAAATGAGAAAGATTTACAAATTTTGGAACAATACAATGGACATTCGCTGTGAACACACATTTAAATGTTTCTGAAAATGTAATCGAAATATTTTATGTTGTTAAATGTTAAGTTGTTTCTGAAATAATTTATACAAAACACTCAATCTTCGAATTGAAAAACCTCCTTATCTTTACTTCGCTAACTATATTGTCGCGTTCAAACACATTTACTCTTTCTATACCAAGATCTTTCTTGAAGAAAGTTGAACCAATCATAATGAAAAAAGATGGCACATAAGCGTTCATTCTATTAATTTATAGATTCTATTAAAATGTAGTGTTTATTCTAACAAAATCGATAATAATAGCCCGTGATAACACATCAGGGAATAACTACACTTCATTCAGGTATTTCACTAAATTTTGAACACATTTCTTGACTAAATAAAAATGATTTCGTCAATTTGTGATTCTAGAGATAATGTATCATTTCATTTATGACATTTGCGACATTAAAATATGTGGAAATAGAAGACAATAGATTATAATGATCTTAAGCATATTTACTTCAATGTTATTATACCAATCGGTATTTTTTGCCCATTTATTGTCTTCCCGTTTCAATCAAAACTAAGATTGCTCAAAAGAAGTTGACTTAGAGCTCACAATAAAAAAGCACAGCCTTTATTGCAATTGGTACACATGAATTTGAGAGCAGATAAAAGACCCGAAAGAAACGGAAACTTAACACACTTAATTTAATTATTTATTTAATTACCCACAACAGGGCAACACCCCCAATTTCAGTAGGCATTACAAGAAAAAACAAAAATAATAAAAACAACAGTTTCAAATGAAATCTCAAAAGAAATCTAATTACAAGAAAACATAGTTTTGCAAAAATTGATGAAACATAACACACCAGTAAGATAAACAAAAATGGAACCATTATATGTTCAAAACAGTCATTACAAAAAAGGAACAAAAATGAATATAAAATATGGAATATATAATATGAAAATGGCTCTCATCCCACTGGCGTCGCGTCGCGTCGGGGCAGAACCACGCCCCGCTCGGCGCCCCGCGGCAGGCGCTCGAACGCAGACGAATCGCGGGTCATGCATCACGGGGCGTTTGTTTGATCCGCTTTGGACGCGCTTTCACCGCCGCCGCCGAAAGTGCAAAGAGCGCGGCGTGGAGCGGCGCGGGCCTCCTGTCTGTCTGGCAGCGGCGCCCGCACGTGCCGCCCTGTTGCCACGCCGGGGCTGTTGCCACCCGCTGCGCTGGCCTCACCAACGCCTGCCGGCGCATTTGCCCGTAGATTGAAGAGGGAGAAAAAAAAGAAGAAGAAAAAAGAAAGAAAAAAAGGAACGGAATGGACGGTTAAGGAAGGTAGTGGCGAAAGTGCTGTTCCTTAAAAATGTGTTGCTCAGCGCAAATCGTTGTCCCAACCGAACTGCCCCAGTGATTACCAACCGTACTTTTAGAAGAAAACTTGTATTTTTTAGGGTATTCGATTCTCGTATTCCCCTCTCTGCAGAGTTTTTTCTATTTATGATGCTATTTTAATATATTAAATGAATATATTCTGGAACGCACTTTGGGATCATTGATTGATGTTTCTGGGCACGACAACTGCTAAAGTCATCGATCCCGTTAGTGTAGTAAATATTTATCCCGAGAGATTCCTCTCTCGCTAAATGGTGAGACCCTACGCCGACTTTCACAACGGGTTGGAGTTTTTTCCTTCTCCAGGTATCTCTTCCCAGCGGAGCGCAGCCCACTCGGCAGCAGGTGCGAATCTAGCCAATCATTTGGGTGGGGGTAATCATAGATTTTTGTTAAATAATAAATATATTTGTTATTGTATTGCATATTATTTATGTACTGTAGATATGATACTATACAAGATTATTGTTTAAACAATCAATGGCCCCCGTGCCCCCTCAGGATCCGCCAGTGCTCGGGGAAAGCTCTAAGCTCCCGACTGCTCTCGCGGCGTGTGTGGTAGTGTAGTGCGTAGGGAGAGGGGAGGGGAGAGGAGATAAGGAGATTTTTTTTTTTTTTAAAATTATTACTTCTCGTCCGACAATATTGTCTTTCGAGGGTTTTAAGATACAGAAATATAAATAGCTTGTTAGGATATGGTCATCCTTAAGTCACGGTTGGTTTCCTTACTATAATAATGGGGTTTTGATTACAGATCTTATTTTAAAGGATGATGTAATGGAGGATGGGAATATGGAAGCTGTCGGTTTACGGAGGTTTGAATTTATCTTTAGGGAATCTAGATAGGATTCGAGGGCTGTTGTAATTCCTTCCTAGGTTGAATATGGCTGAGCATGGAGCATTTGGGAGGTTATTGAAGAAATTGCTGGCAAGCTTATTTACAGTCTCCTTGAAATCAGGAATGTCTAGTTCCCGTCTGATTTGATGGTTGGGAATGAACCATGGCGCGTTGAGGATTGTTCTTAGATACTTATTTTGTAGTCTACTAAGTCTATCGATAGTGCTTGATGCTGCGCCTCCCCATATTGGGCATGCGTATGTCATTGTAGGCAATATGACTTGTTTAAATACTAATAGACTGCATTCTAGTCTAAGAGGAGTGCGGCGATTTATAATCGATGATAAATTAAATATTTTACATTTAGTTTTGTCTATGACAGCATTTACTTGGGGTTTCCATGTGAGTCTTTTATCTAAGAGAACTCCGAGGTATTTTATCGGGGATGTTGACCAAGGGATTATAGTACCTTGGATTGCGACTTCAGGCGGATTTTTGGGCCGGCGGAGAGTGAAGATTTTGCAGTTGCTCTTACTTGGATTAATTCTAATTCTCCAATTTTGCGTCCATTCGACATAGTTATTGATGCTTTCTTGTAGGTGATCTTTAGCCACTAGTATGTCATAGTTTGTAGCATATATTGCTATATCATCAGCATATTGTGCTATCTTTGCGTCTCCTTCCGATGGGATGTCGTAGCAGTATATGTTAAATAACGTAGGGGAAAGAGCTGATCCTTGCGGAACGCCTGCGTTGATTTGAAATGAGCTAGATGTTGCATTGTTGATTCGAACTATAAATTCTCTGTTGGAGATGAAGCTTGTTAAGATTTTGATTAGATAATTCGGAGTACCCAGAACATTTAATTTATACTCAAGGCCTCTATGCCATACTTTATCATAAGCATGGCTCATATCTAAGAAGGCAGAAGTTGTGTGTTCTTTATGGTGGAAGCCGTGAGCTATACCTTCCGTTAATCTTAGTAATTGGTGCGAGGTTGAATGATTAGGCTTGAAACCGAATTGAAAGGATGGAATTGTTTTTGAGGTTATAAGGAAGTGGTTGAGCCTGTTTAGAATTAACTTTTCAAAAATTTTAGAAAGGGTGGGGAGAAGGCTTATGGGACGGTAATTTTCAGCGACTTTAGGATCTTTGTGAGGTTTAAGTACCGGTAGGACTACTGCCTTCTTCCACTTTTCGGGGAAGTAATTGAGACGTAGAGCAGCGTTGAAGATCGCTGTTATAGCTGAAATTACTTTTTTATCTAACATTTTGATGCTTAGGTTGCTGATGCCATCTATACCTGGGGATTTTCTGACTTTCAAGTGTTTAATTATATTTAAGGTTTCCGAAGGTGATATGAATTTAGTTGCTGCATCAACTGTGGTTTTCTCTTGTTTTAAGTAGTCCTCTATTTGCCTGTTGAATGCGAGGTTTGTAACTGGGTGGGGTTGGAAAGTATTTTCCAGAAGTCGGGCAATTGCGTTTGCCTTCTCTTCGTCTGAGAAAGCCAATGAGGATCCTGATTTTAATGGAGGAATTGTGGCTTTGGTTCGTAACAGTCGTTTTACCGTACACCATAAATGTCTTGAGTTCGGATGTATTTCAGATAAATAAGTTTTATAGTTATTATATCTAAAATGGTCAAGTCGTTGCTTAATTATCCTTGTGAGTTTGTTCAGTTTCTGTTTGATGTCCTTTCTTCTTGTAATCTGCCAGTATCTTCTCAGGTTATTTTTAGATTTAATTAAGTTTAATATTTTAAACGGGATAGGTTTTGGTTTAAAGGTGGGCAGCATTATCGTTGATTGTTTTACCGCTGAAATTATGGATTTGGTGAGATTGTCAATCTCAGTATCAATTTCTTGGGAGTTTGAGAGGTTTTGAGGAAATTTATAGTTGGTACTCATCAGGTTGGAGAATTTATCCCAGTTTGTAATACCTCTATGGATTGAACCAGAATTTAAGGACATCTGTGGAGAAAGTGATATGATCACCGGACTGTGGTCGGAGTCTAGTTCTGGTATAACACTCTGATGAAGCGGGAAGTTTGTATTCTTTGTCAGGGTGATATCGAGAATGTCTGGGATGATATTTGTGTTTGAAGGATATCTTGTTGGTTCATTGGGACCAGTTATTTCCACGTTGTTGGAAACTGCAAAATCATATAGTTTTTTGCCTTGAAATGTCGTAGTGTTACATCCCCATACGCTGTTTTTACAATTTAAATCCCCCATTAGGATGGTGGGATGATTATTTTTGAAAATTTCGTGAAGAGCGTTTTGAGGAAACGCCTTGTTCGGAGGTTTGTAGGCAGCTATGATTTGGACGGGATGATTGTTTAATTTAATTTTAACTCCAACAGATTCTAAGTTGGCTGAGGAAGGAGTGGGGATTTGTTCTTGTTTAACTTGCTTATTAATTAATATAGCTACACCCCCTGAAGCTCCATGAGGTGATAATCTATCGAAGCGATAGCACTGGAACCCTGGAATGTTAAATCTTTCACCAGGGATTAAGTGAGTTTCCGAGATGCAGGCAATAATGACATTGTGCTGACGTAAGAAAATTCTGAATGTGTTTTCTTGGCGTTTAAGGCCGTTTGCATTCCAGTTGAGGATATTGCCTTTTCCGAGATTTTTATCCATTGTAAGACATTGTTCTCACCATTCCCTCAACCATTTTTTGTATTTGAGGAACTATAGCTGTTACAACTTGTGAAACTATATTGGAGATAATACTTGACCAATCTAATGGTGGTGCCCTACTTGAAGATTGGATTGCTTCACGATAAGAGCGACGAGGGAGAGATGGGAAACCTCTTTTATAATTTTGAGGGTCATTTATGTTAGGGGCCATTTTGGGGGATATATGACTAATTGAATTATTGGAACTTTCTTTAGGAGAGGGCATTGTCTTCTCTTTGACGTATGTTTTATAGTATTTACAGCCGCGGTAATTAGCGGCATGGTATTCATTACAGTTAACACATTGGGGGAGAGAATCTCTAGTTTTTCCACAATCTTTATAGTGGTGATTACCTACACATTTCACACATCTCGGAGGGAAACCGCAGTTGGCTTGAGAATGGCCGTACCTTTGACATTTTTTGCACATTACTATTCTAGCATTAAATCTTTGCTCTACTCTAATTACACTATACAAAAATTTGTTAAGGGCGAAAATTTTCCTTGCTTCACTATTGTTGGTTAGTTCTACAGCACAAATGTGAATGGGTTTTCTCTCTTTGTTGTATAATCGACTAACTTTTGTAACAGGATATTTAAGCCGTAAAAGTTCGGCCTCGATGGCTTCCTCGGAGTAGCTAGTGGGAATATCTTTGATGACAACTGACAAAGGTTTAACCGTAGGGTCCCTGAAAGAGTAATAAGCGATATTTTCTTCATCGCAAAAACTTCTATAATTTCTAAAGTCTTCTATGTCACTAAACATCACTTTCACCGATTTCTTAACGTTTTTGGTAGAGAAATCTTTTTGAGCAATATTTTTTATGTCTTGAATCATTTTTTCAAAGTTGTCAACTTCATGGACAAATATTGGGGGGATTTTGATGATGTTTTGTTCTGGTTCACTTAATACGACTGTCTCGCGCACTGGAGACTCGATAGCAGAGTTTTCCAGGGCTTTATACCGGGAAGATACTGGCACGTTGTATTGGATTGTACTTTCTTCCGAATGGTATATTTTACGTTTTTTACTGTCAGCACCAAAATTTGAATGCACTTCACTTACTTGTTTTGATTGCTGTAGCTGTAGTTGATCTGAGGAGATACCTTGACCCTGGGCAAAGGTGTCCATGGCGACGGGGGCGGCCTCGCCACTCAGTTGAGGGTTGGGGAGAACGGCTGCCAACGGCTGCGGTAGCTGTTGTGTCAGTTGCCATTGCTGGTGTTGAAGCTCGGCCAGTTGTTGTTGGAGGCAGTTTTGTTGTTGAATTAACTGCTCTATTTGCATATTACGCGCTAGTTGTTCTTCGGTAGTGGCAGGGTTGGGTATGGTCGACATGTTGCGTAGTTGCGATGGCCGAAGCCGTCGCGTACTACGAAACTGCTTGCTCTGTTGATTTTAGTTTCACTGACACTTGCGAAGCACTATTTAAATCAACACTTTTAAACAATTTGTTGCATAGAAAGTGAGGCACACTGAGAATAGTATACTGGTAGTCTAAACCGTTATCACAGAAAGCGAAACCTTAGCTGATAAGCCTGCGGGACAACGTTCGCGGAGCGATGTTGACCGTGCCGTGGTCGGCGAAGGAATGTGAGATAAGGAGAGGAAGGAAAGACCGTGCGCAGTACGTGACGCGTTTGTTTGCGTGGTGATTCGGCATTCGCCTGATGTTGATCGGAGCAACCACCGAAAACTACCGACTAGAGCAGCCGGCCTCTAGAATTTCCCTCCAGACAGCGACTGAATTTGACCTAGCTATCTAGCTAGTGTCGAAAATCCTGCCATCGTCGGGACTTGAATCCAGGACCTGCCGATCACAATCGCTGCAGAGTCGATGCAGAGATGCTGGCTGGCTCTGAGTCTAGCTCAAGCGCTACTTAAATTAGGTGGATGCAGAAAAATCCCATGAAGAACACCTGTCTTTCTAGAAAAATGAACGTCAAATTCAACAAAATGATTGCATCGTTATTCAGCTTATTCCAACAATCAAAATTACATTATTTTCATTTTCGCATTTTGAGAATGGTTGCTAACTTTTGGTTTTTCTCGCGTTTTAATAATCTGGCAAGCCTAGAGAATGGTTATCCACTACCAACGTAGAGTGTTCAGAAATTTCCAATAGCAGAATCTTATACAAAAAGCTCTTTTCGTCTATGAAATAAATGTAGTAAACTAGTTGGACGTTCAATCATTCAGCACTTTTTAAATAGTTCTATTAAAGTTAAAATAGCTTCATCCTGAATATCAATTTCTAACGTTTCTCACAACACGCAATTCAGAGTAGAAGTATCCTCCAATATGTCCCCATTTCATCAAGTCTCATTTTGCAGAATAAAGCGTGTGAAATAAAGTGTCCCGTACCGACTCGTGTGTCGTTTAGAGAATCTCATCTCGAGTTTTAAGTGGCTAGAATGTATGGTTTCCAGATATTAGTGATGGTAGTGTATTGCAGGAACCGTGAATTTCGTTTGTATCTTGTTGCTGCTGTTTCCTTGTATCATTATCTGCGAAACTCTAAATTATTCATTCAAACACCCCTGATGCACCCCTGAGGTAATTCCATGTTTGATGCACCCCTGAGGTAATTCCATATCCAGCACTAGCATTTTCATGTGAACTGTACCTGATACGAAGTAATTGTACCAAAAGGTTTACTTTTCTGAGTGTATAGACTCAGAGGAGATATTCGTTGCACACAGTAGACAACACCCAGGATTACAAATCTTTCTAGGGGACTTCTTGAATCTAAACATTTCCTGTAATTATTTAAGACATTCTCTCTCCCTCATCGCAAGAACTATTTAGATAATTTAATTCACAAATAGCCTACAAGCAGTGAAGACACTTGTTTGGTATCAATTAATACTACGACTTGATTCCTTGACCACCATTTGAACTTCAAAAACGTTTCACTACGTCTACATTCACTTCTCCTCTTCTCTCGCCATAAACGCATACCATTGTAATCATACGAGGCATACTCCATTCAAGTCACTAAATATTTAACAATAAAATACTTCCTGCTGAACTGACCGGATAAACATTTACCTCAAATGAAAGACAACTATCGTCATACTAATTAGCAAACCTCGCAATTCCATATTCCCTCCTCTATTTTCTGTTTACTTCATGATAAAATGTAATTATGAAAGAAGAGTTAAAAAATTAAAGTAAATAATGTAATATACAAAATATTACAGAACAAACGCCGCGCGTTAATCTGGACGGACGGAGCTGTAATATACAAAAATATTACAAAACAAACGCCGCGCTTCAATCTGGACGGTCGCGGTTACTAGGTAACGAAGGTTGTTGACGCGCGAGAAGGGGGCCCTGGACTAGGAGGAGTTGGTGGTGGACTGGCATCCTGGTGGTAGCAGCGCGTATGTAACCTGAATTATTAAAGTTGGACATCGACGCGAATAGGGAGGACAAATTGTGGAACAAGTGTGCAAGAAGTGAGCAGCAAGAAAGAAGCAGACGGATTTTCGGCGCGGAAGACAAGGGGCTACGAACTGCGGGGCCATCGTTTCACAACGCCAGACAATTTGGTACAGTGAACTTAATGCATGAAATTAAGCAAGAGAATTTTTATATTGTTAATTTCAAATTCCATTCTTAATAAACAAAATTATTGTTGTGCCACGTTGTTTGTAATTCCTTCGGAATATAAATAATTTCAGACTTCCAGGCTTCTCTGTATAGAGAGCATGAGAACCAGAGAACTGAGCTAGCCAAATAAATTAAATTAGATAAAATAGAATCATTCATTATTTTATCACAATAACGAACCGAGAATCTTAAATACGTGAGTTTCCCAGTATTTATAAGTTCGAGAAAGGAAACTAAAATTCTGCTTCGCGGCTATGTTTATTCTCTTCATTGCATAACTGTCCAGTCCGGAGCTACGAGATTTGCTATTTCCAGACGCCATCTGTTTACAGTTTTACGACTTATAAACACGGTATTTAACGTATATGACTTACAACATGGTACTTGCGGTATTCCATCCAATGATTAACATAACGTATTTAACGTTTATGACCTATAACATGGTACCAGCGATATTCCATCCAAAGTATTGAAAGCCCTGATTATTGAAAGTTGCTCCCAAGCAACACAATCGTCATTCTCGGCATCACCTGGGCTCCCAGTCGCTCATCGAGCAGCCTGACCACGCGGCCGTTTCGCATGCAGCCGGCACCATTCTTCCGTACGCGCTG
Source organism: Acheta domesticus (assembly GCA_031308135.1). NCBI lineage: Eukaryota > Metazoa > Arthropoda > Insecta > Orthoptera > Gryllidae > Acheta > Acheta domesticus. The sequence continues at coordinate 5,131,030 of JAHLJT010002406.1, read as the reverse complement.
TTGCTATGCACGCCCTCACTGGCGGCGACGCGGAGGTTCGCCGCGACAAGGGCGGGGCCGGCGGCGTCAGCTCGCACGCGACGGGCGACGGGCGGCGGCGGCGGCGGCGAGCGCGTGAGAGTGTTTACCTTGGGCGCTAAAAATACCCGCACAACGCCAAATTAGAATTGGCGTCCATCGCCTGGAAAACCCGCTGCCGCTGCCGCCACCGCTTTGCATAAGCGTGGGCGGATGTGATGTAAACAGGCTTTCAGATGCAACGACCCGGGGCGGCCTTGCCACGCTGGCGGCACATGGATTAAATAGTCTAGACTCCAGGGCGGTGCTTCTCGGTCGGTTTGTGGTGGCGCCGGCCGGTGTTGCGAAACGTTTGGATGTGTGTGCGGTTTACGGCGGCTGAAGAGGCGCTGTGCTATGTTGGGGTCGTTGTATCAAGTGATGGTGGCGTGGAAATTGGTGAAAACACGACTCTCATGTCACCTATTAAAGGAAACAATTACAATCACATTACTTTCAACTCGTCGTTCCCCAAGGGTCTTTGACCAAAAGTCCAGGAAGAGGAAGATCTACAAATTAATGAATAAATGAAATGGAATCTGTTTATGCACGAAAACGTTTTCAATTTTTGAGACTTCTCAATATTAGAAGGCAAATAAATATTACAGCAGCTTCTTGTTTTATTAACTGTATTAAATATCTCAGTAGAGAACTGAACTGCCATAACAATTCTGTTCATTCCCTATGCTAAATGATTTGTTGAATAAATTGTAGTTACTTCATCTGCGACATTCATCATCCTTTCGAAAATGTACCAGATGTTCAAATAGTGATGGTATTTTTATCACTGAAATTAGATTTTTATCGGTTTCTCCAGCAATTATTAAAATTGCTTACACTATAGGCAATAATTTTCTGCATACTCTAATATCATAAAAGTAAGTTTGTCAACCAGATGTAATGCTGCCGTAATGAGAATTTTCCTTTCAAAGTGAGGCAATTTGTAAGATAAAATATTTTATAAAATAATGGATTCCAATCACTGACGTAGTTGCAAGAAAGCTACGAAATCTAAACTCATTCCTTGTACCCCTGTGAGTCAGAAACAGAAAAAATGTTTTATCCTCTAGAAAAATTACAAACCTAAACACAGCCTATGTTTTTCCTGGGAAGTAATACGTGTGTCGTTGACACTGACAAGGTAATAGAGAAATTCTGCAAATTATTTCACGGAGCTCTAGCTTCATTTCACGCCTTCAATAAGGACAAGCTTATATTTCCAATGCAAGTCTAAGTATAGTTTTACTAAAGTTATTTATAATTCTCCTCCCAATAATTATTCGGAGGAGGATTGAACGGTGTTCTTTTTTTAAATTTCAATGAATGCAAATCGTATGGAAAAGCGTCTACGAAGTTAATGGATATAGGTGACTACTGATTGATTGTTTCCGGTCACGTCATCTGCTATGGGCATTGATCCCGTTAGTGTAGTGAGAGTTTTTATGCTCACAGGTGACCAGCTTCAGCGCCGACCTGCACGGAGGATTTCCCTTCCTCATATCTCTCCCAGTGAGGACTCGCCCCAGCCGGGACAAGCTCCAAGCTCCCGACTGGTCTCTGGCCATGTGTGATAGTGTAGTACATGTGTATAAGGGGAGAGGAGAGAGAAAGGAACGATCGCGTGGGGTTCGTGGCTTGTTCGAGCTGGCTCAGCAGGAGGTGGTACCATTCTGCATTCTGAAAACGAGCAGCAGAAGCGTGTTTGGCGAGATACCATCTCCGAACTTCAACAACAAAAATTCAATTTTCGCTGGATATGGGGAAAGCTGCTCCGGAGCTCCGCCGTGCGAGCTGGTTACTCGGAAGGATTTGGGAGATCAGCAGTCTTTGGCTCGACTGACAGTATATGGCAACCGACCGCTCCAGATAAAGGATGCCTGGACATTATCATCTTGTCAGAATTCATTTTATGTTGATAAAGTCGCTGGGTAGAACGAAAGTCGTTAAAGCCATTATGCGAAAAACGATCCATATACTACGGTATGTAAACGGCTCACTGAATTTCTTAGAATTGGAATATATCTAATGCACAGAAAAGTAGTAAGAATATTGTTTTTCTCGATTTAAAACTTGCGTCTTTTTAACGGAACCAAATATAATGAGAAACAGGACTAAACAACCCTTTGAAAGTATGGTACTGATTATGGACGTGACAGGCATGTTCATTTAAACACACGTTTTTTTTCTGTTGCAAGGTTGAGAAATTATCAGAGCTGGTTACATCATTTGCTTGACCGGCCGAGTTAGCTTAGAGCCAGCATTGCCACTCTGTCTTCAGCGACTCTCACTCTGTCTCAGCGAGAGACTAGGGTTCGAATTCCAACGGTGTCAGATTTTCTACACTACCTGGCTATTTATGAGGGTTGGGGCATAAGTCATGGCAACTTTTTTTTCTAAGAATACGAGTACGGGTGGAAAATGTGAAATATACACATGAAAGGGCAGAGTATGAAGTACGTACATGGACATATAACGACACACCAAAATTGTCGTTCTCATATTTATTAAAGTATTTGAAATGACAGTATTGGTTTCATGTTCCAAATCATTTTTAGTATATACGAGTTCACAACATTCCAAAAGCATTACATACCTGTTCTAAAAGCCCAATTCGGCAGATGTAGACATGCTACGTCTATCCGCATACTCACAGGTCGTCACGTGCGTTGCTGGTCACTGGTTGCTACGCGTCCTCGCAGAAATCCTCATGATCATCTCGCGACTGTCCGCTATGGAAGGGCATGATTCCCAAGAATTTCCACCAATTCCCTATGACATTCTCGTGCATTTCTCCCATGGAGAACGGCTGTCTTGAAGAACGAACGCTGCTCGAAACATGTTACATTCATCTCGCACAGCGGTAGTTGGACAACTGATTTCACGTTGCTTTCTGTACTAATAGAGACACTCAGAGACGTCTGTGGATGTGAACATCTTACTGCAGCATTTCTCTTATGATACAAATAAAATCGTGCGCTTCGATAACATTTCTTTTTGAAAAAAAAAAAAGAAATAGTTGACATGTCTTCTGTCCTAACCCTCGTATTAACTACTCAATCTACCTACCCACCTAATTATTTCAGGCGCTGCCTGGACGGGAATTCTAGAAGACTTTTCTTTCTCGGTAATTTTCTGTGGGTCGGAGGAAGGTAAAAGGCCCATGAAAAAGTGATCGCGGGATCCAGTCGATAAAGAGATTACTGTAAGAAGGGGCCGCTTCGACAGCTACTGCATGGCCAGTGCTGACAACAAAACTGCACATTGTATTCATGCGCTCAATTCGTCAATATGTTCGTTTACAGTTAACTCATTTGTAAGTAGCTTCGACAGTACCTCTTACAATGCCATCGTCTGTGATGACGTTCTTTTGTTTGGCGTCCTGTCAAACTGGTCCCTTCTTACACAGAGTAACTTCTCTGCATACGCCCGCGTGCAGTTGGACGCACCCGGCAACAGGCCCCACCTCTGCCATTCGCCAAACAATGCGAGGTCCAGCCTCGGCCTTGCCCGACTAGGTGGCGCTTTGGTTAGGGTGCTCGCTGTGCACGGCGCAACCCCGGGTTCCGGCCGGTTAAATTATAACGTACGCTTTCCTTATATAAAGAAATTAACATTAAGAAATAAGACTAGAAAAGATACAATGTTGAATAAAACAATGACATGCCCAGTAGTCTTGTATGATAGTGAAAACTGGATTCTCTCTCAAAGAGAAAAATTATATATACAAGCTATGGAGATGAAATTTTTAAGGGGAGGAAAATGTTGTACTTTGCTAGATAAACAAAGAAATGAATTAAATATATTTCTCTTAAATGATTCTATACAACAATGTAAACAAGACTGGAAAAAACATTTAGAAAGAATGGAGGCTACGTAAACAAGTGTTGCAGTACAACCCAACAGGAAGAAGGAGTGTAGGAAGACCACCTAGAAGGTGGTTTGACGTGTGAAGACGGAACAGGCAGCCTAATGTGAAGAAGAAGAAGAAGAAGCTTTCCTTTTAAATGTCCCAGTATCTATTGCTGTGTGACGATGAGAAAGCCCACCCTTAGGTTATGAAGAGCAGTATATACGGTAGAAGGATGTCTTCAAGCTAACCTCATGAACCCCTTGCTCCTCGGCCTCCCGGCCATGGGATTTGTGTCGGCCAAGGCCCAGAGCGAGCTGTCGAGCCATAGGAGCAACCTCGGCCTTTCCCTCCTTGTCCCAACTCGTCAACCCACTGCGGTGGCGGCTTTGTTCCTGCAGCGTCGCGACATCTTAGCAATCGACATCCGATGATGCCCGGAGTTCGACAATAAATGCACAGTCGATGGACAGAAGTCTCGACAGGTCTGGAGGGCAATTCTAGCTGTCAGATGTGACGAATGGTGGTTTCCCGTGGTTTCTCCAAGCAATACCAAGCAATCGATACCTACCGGAGCAGTACAAAACTTGACAAACTTAGCCGACGAGCTTGACGATGGAGCTTAACAAACGAGCTTAACGAACTTCAAACGAACTTAACAAACGGGCCATTCACCGCGTGCCATCTCCCTTTCCTCATCATTCTTTCCTCTTTCCTTACACACATACATGCTCATTCTACAAACGAACACACATATTGGCAACTACTCGGAACCTTATCCTGGAAGGGGTGGTGCTCCTCTCGGAGATATTTGGAAACAAACCCCACGGGCCACGTGCAGGGCGACGCCGGACCTCGCGTTCCAACTGGGGGGGGGGGGGAACACCGCTACCTCGCGGATGTCATGCACTACACTTACGGTAATAATGACCACAGTAGTTAACGTGCCCGGAAACACTAAATAATCAGTCAATCAATCAACAAGTCATGAAGGGTTGCGGTATTTATACTTTTTAATTTTTAAAGTAGTCTTCCTTTTCAGGAAGCCATATACTTTTAAGAATATGAACTGCATCGAGTTATAATAATGTCTACATTTATTGTAATACGTATAAGCTGTTTTAAGTAAGAAGTGATTCATTACCTAAAATTGACAAAATTTAATAACAAAAATTGTCCTACAATACCTAAATTCTATGTAAAGAAATATGATTACTAAATTCTAAATTTAATTATAACGTTCTGGCTTTTCATTTGCATTTTTCCTTTTTTAAATACATTTTTGTCTTTCGCTATCGATATTGCACACCCGGTAGCACTTCCTCAAATTTATACGTCACATATGCCTTGCTGCTTTGGGTGCATGTAATATTAACATCGTTGTAGCTAGTATAGTTTAGGAATAATGACCCCAAAATACTCGTAAGTAAAGGATAATAAGCAATCGCCCGCTAAAGAACGATGTGTTACTAAAATATTTTTCCTGTTGCAGGTAAGGCTTTTGATACCGGAATGGACGAAGATGTAAGAATGTGGCGTTGTGCTTGGCTGTCGCGGAGAAGCTGCATTTGTGTACCACGTGAAGGCTCCTGATGAGTGCAGGTCTGGGGCGTTGGGTTATTGTAAGTTTTTCAAAATTAGAAATTTCGACCTTTTTGTTTTTGAAGCCGATGAATCGATAATATCCTGAAATCTATACATACATTAGGGAGTTTTTGCACGCCAGCACTATCGATATTCTGCGCATGCGCAGTTAAAGTTTCGCGTCACTTTTGTGCATCTACGCATGCGTAGAAGATCGATGGTGCTGTCCGTACGGCGTGCCAAAACTCTCTATTGCTTCCTGCCCCATACTACATAGATTGTAACTCTCGAGATAATACTTGCTTCTTTCCACTTCTTCATGGTACTGACATTGAATGTTGATATTTTATTAGGGCCTTTTACCTCGTACGTCAGTGGGATGACATTCCCCCCGCGCACTAGACACTCGCAAATGCGGACGCACGAGCGCTGGGGTTAGCACAGAGTGACGTCACTACACACACAGAGGACGGGACAAAGGGGCCGTCCATAAATTACGCAACGCAAATTTGATGCACTTTGAATATGCCCGCTCTCCCCTGTAACGCACCCGTAACGCGTGCTTCAACCCCCCTAATAATTACATGAACCTTGCGACAACATCCCCTCCCTTGCAAGAAGTGGGGGCAAGTTGTGAGTGAAGGAAGGAAGCAAAGGCGAGAAAAGTTTTAATCATAAGCCATGCACACGTCGTCATGGGCAAGAGTCTACTGCGCCAATTTAAATGGATTTTAGAATGAACTACATACCAGTTTTGAATATTTTCTTTGCAATTTTATAGATTCAATAAAAAATTGATGAAAAAATATGACAATTTCTGACAATTTACATCTTATAATTTTAATTTATTTTTGTTTTTAAATTAATTACTTCTTAATATTTTAATGTTTTAAAACAAGTCTCTGAAAAAAGGAATTATTCAGATCATGTTGAAAAAAATATCAATGTTTACCAGACAATAAGCGATCATCCCCCTTCCCCTATGTAACTTCGCGTAACGCTGCATCAAACCCCATCCCCTCTCCTTAGCGTTACGTAATTTATGGTCGACCCCTTAACATCATTTAACAACGCGAGAGTGGAACACGCGCACCGGCTGACATTAGCTCAGATTCTCCATCGCCGCTACCTATTTCTGCGGCGACACTGACCGGGAGGTTCAGGAATTACCATAGGATCGAACAAGCCTCTCACGGTTCGCCCGATGCTTCGCTGGGGGAGATACTTGGAGATGAAATCTTCCTCGAAAACCCTTTCACGACCAATAGGACGTATATGTCCCGCTGGGTTATGTAGCTACCGATGGTGTTAATAAATGTTCAAAAATGCTGTTCCGATGTCCCATTGCTGCTGCTGATTAAAGAGATTACGTCTTGCTGCATTTTACGTTCGTGTCCGTACCTAGTAAGTTGAAAAAATTGACAAATTTTCGACTTTGAATTGTGTGACTTATTTGGAATACAAACAAAATATAAATTCCAATAAAAATTAAAATTCGTAGTGAAAGGCTTAAGCAGACGTGTATGTCGGCGCCGGATATCACCATGCAGCTGGGAAGGAATCACCGCCACCTTCCGAATCTAACGGCTATAGCAGAAGGCCGAAGCAGAGCACATCAATGAAACGAACAAGAGTCCCTTCGGAACAACCTATTGTGTTGGTTGTGTGTACAGAGGCCCGTTGTCCGTGGCCGAGGACTCTAATAACCTCCACCACATCTGCAGACTCCTCTTATTTTTGTAAAATGTAAAATGTTTTTCAAGAAAATAAATTTGAAGATTCAAAACCATTTCGTAATATCCCGAAATGTTATGGCAAAATCACACGATTTCATATATTTTGAAAGATGAAACGATAGCAATCCTACTGGAACTATTTATTCTGAAGATTTGAAAATATCGTCGTATCGATATTTTAATCCATTACTAGCAGGGGCGGAACCAGCCGATAATTTTGGAGGGGGTCAGGATAGATTTTAATAATGAAAGACAGTTATTATATTGTATATTATTTTTGGTGTATATGATACTATACACAATTATTATTCAAATAATTACGTAATAAAATAAAATAAATATTTTAAACAATTTTACCAAATAAAGAAAGGTAACAAACGAAACTTCTAGGGCCTGAGTCCAGGCCTTTTTAGGGGGGGGGGTGTCATGGCCTCTATGCCCCCTCTGGAACTGATTACTAGTTCTAATAGTAGACAACTTTTGCACAACATGAAGAACCTTGGTATGTACCTTTTCTTCTTTTTATGCGCATGCACAATTCGCGTGGCGCATGCGCAGAAGCTCCAAAGTAATAAACGCCAAGGCGCTGTGCAATAGGTCTCTAATAAACGAGTACACCGTATCCGATCGAGTACCGCATCACGCCCACTTGCGCGCCGCCGCCGCCGCCGCCGCCGCCGCCTTGGGCGCATCCGGTGGTCGACCCGCCACGTCGTCCTCCCCCTGTCCCCCTCCCCTCCCGCCGCCACGCCCTCGACCTCCATGCGAGGAGGCTGCGCTTGTACGGCAGCGAACAACACCCGACGCCCTCCGCCTACACGGGACGCGCCGCGCCGCGCCGCGGTGAGCCCGCTCGCTCGCTCTCTCGCTCGCGGTCTCCGCAGGCTTCTTCGCCACTCGGAAGGGGGAGCGGCCTTCGATACTCGGGTGCACGCCACGCCACCCCACGAAGAGAAATGAAGGAGCGGGAAAATGCCTTGGAGGAAAGCGTCAACTTCTCTTCGTTCCTCTTTCTTTTTTCTTTGCTTCTTTCTTCTTTCTTTCTTTTTCTTTATTTGCTTCTTTCTTTCTTTCTTCTTTATTTCTTTCCTTCCTTTTTTAACTCTTAATAATATGTACTGCTGACTATTTTATATGATTAGCTCCATGTACCAAATTCACAGAATTGGACTGAATACCATTTCCATTCCTTGAAAAGCAGCCTGTAACAAGCAAAACCAATAGCGTAATTATGGACAAACAAAAATTGATATGTAATTATGTCGTCGTCTCTCAATATTTCCAAACAGGAAGAAATTAATTAAAAACAAAATATTTTATCTCTTAGCTGAATGCAAAAATTAGAACTCTTGCTAGATCTATAATAATTTTCAGGCCCACATGAGAGGAAATTCTCTGTTTGGAACATCCTCGGTTTTCTTTTAAATGCGATGCCAAAATATATTTCACAGCTCCACAAGATAAATATAAAATTAAGAGTTCTTTATCAGTTAAATATTAAACCTACTCTAGTGTCTTTTTGAGAAGATTAATTTCTTGAAGTCGGTGTTTGCACACTTTATTTGATTAACGTTAAAATTGTGAAGTTTTAGGACCCTTAATCTCTAGCTCTCCGTACGAAATCATATCATCGAATTCTGAAAAAATTTGTTTCGTAATATTTAACTAAAGGTATGCGCCAAAAAAAGCCCATAATACTTTGTGAAGGACGTAGATATTTTTTAACTACCGCGTAATTAAAGTATATATTGGATGACAAGCGTAATGTCTTCGTATGATACTTTCCGTGCCATGACATTTTAATACAAATGATTTTTAGAAGACATGAACAGTAAATGAACAATCACTTCGAATTATGGAAGAATATCATTACTAAAAGCGCAGGTTGGCGGAATGCCTTCAACAGCCGCCTCATTAAAATGGTCTATAATACTCTCCAGAGAAGGGAAACGGCTGGCGGGCTGAGGTCAAGGCGTTTAGGAGCATGTTTACGGAAAGTGTGCCTCAAGACGTTGCGCATGCAAATGAATTGCGATGCATATAATGCGAGTTGTGTAAGGTATGCTAAACATCGACCAGGGTGAAATGTTCAGATATGTAATCAGTTGCACGTCTGTAGAATATAAAACATAGACCTGACTTCACAGTGTTCCTGTCTTGGCTGATTAGATTCAGATTGACCGACCTAAACAGAGCAGTCGGTTGTGGTGACATCCTAACCACACTTTGTTCGTGGGTTCTAATACGGTTCATGCAACGGGTTCATTTTGTGGTTGTCACGGAGAAAAAACCCACCACGATGCTGAATTTAGCATAGATAACATAATGAAGTACATAGTAAGTACATTTTGACTGATGTATACATTTTGAAGATTTTTTTTGATTTTCATTAAATCTCCTGGAATTTTGAAAATTGGAAATGTTTTTAACATTACAACTTTTTTACGAATCGAGGCCACAGATAGGCCTCGGTGCCGTCGTCGTCGTCATTGTCATCGTCATCGTCGTCGTCATCGTCATCGCCACCGTCATCATAGTATAATGAACGCGGAAATCACTCTCACATTCAAAATAGTCTGGGCAAATACTTTTGCGGGTTGAAACATACGCAGAGGCCTCTGTGGTACAGCAGACAATCCCGAAATGAAGTGATCCGTCGATGGCCTTGTTAAAAACTTGTCATTGTTATTTTTAAAAAATATTTCTGTCTGTTTTTACAGTCTCTCTCTCTTTCTCTAATTTCTTTCATACTGTTAGTAATATCGTTTTAAAAAATTTTCTAAAGATTTTAACAAGGTGCATTCTGTTGACTTGTGTATATTAATTTTTTGTAATTCTTCTGTTTTTTTACTTTTCCATTGTTTTATATATTATAATTATTTATTTGTCACCTGATGATTGAAACCAACTGTTTCCGAAACGTTGTGTGAAATTTGTATTCTTTTTAATATATAAAGCTGTTATTTAAAACATTTCTGTCTTGTAAGTGATGGACCAACTGATTGATGTGTATATATATTTATATAAGTATTTGTTGAAATGTAAAGTATTGTATAAATGGTCGCTAATCGCCTGGAAGTTCAAAAAAATAAAGCTTATTAAAAAAAAGCATCGATGTTCAAAAAATCATTGGCTTTTTTACATCCATATTTAAAACATCGATTTTTGTATTTAAAAAACACGGAACATCGATGTTAAAAAAATATCGACTTCAATACATTGATATTTAAAACATCGACCGCACATCGGGCACATATCGATGTTCAACAAACGCGGCGGCGGCGCTTCGCGGCGGAAAGCGGTACACGCGCCCCGCTGCCCCGCGCCGGCCGGAGTCGAAGCCCTGACCCCGAGGCGCGGGTCGATGGCCGTGGCCGCGCTTCCGACAACACCGCCGCCGCCGCTACCACCTCTGCCGCCAGCGTCGCATCCGTCGCCCCGCTGCAGCGCCCACCGCCGCCCCCGCCGCCCCCGCCGCCCCCGCCGCCCCCGCCGCCCCCGCCGCCCCCGCCGCCCCCGCCGCCCCCGCCCGCCCCCGCCGCCCCCGCCGCCCCCGCCGCCCCCGCCGCCCCCGCCGCCCCCGCCGCCCCCGCCGCCCCCGCCGCCCCCGCCGCCCCGCCGCCCCCGCCGCCCCCGCCGCCCCCGCCGCCCCCGCCGCCCCCGCCGCCCCCGCCGCCCCCGCCGCCCCCGCCGCCCCCGCCGCCCCCGCCGCCCCCGCCGCCCCCGCCGCCCCCGCCGCCCCCGCCGCCCCCGCCGCCCCCGCCGCCCCCGCCGCCCCCGCCGCCCCCGCCGCCCCCGCCGCCCCCGCCGCCCCCGCCGCCCCCGCCGCCCCCGCCGCCCCCGCCGCCCCCGCCGCCCCCGCCGCCCCCGCCGCCCCCGCCGCCCCCGCCGCCCCCGCCGCCCCCGCCGCCCCCGCCGCCCCCGCCGCCCCCGCCGCCCCCGCCGCCCCCGCCGCCCCCGCCGCCCCCGCCGCCCCCGCCGCCCCCGCCGCCCCCGCCGCCCCCGCCGCCCCCGCCGCCCCCGCCGCCCCCGCCGCCCCCGCCGCCCCCCGCCGCCCCCGCCGCCCCCGCCGCCCCCGCCATCCACTCCGCCACCACCAACACCGCCGCCGCCGCCAACTCTGTCATCACAGGATAAAATTATCTGTGCAACACAAATATTGCCATAATCACATTACTACCTGCAGAAGCACTACATACGCACCCATGTTACCGCTTTCAACAGCAACAATAACAACGGCCGGACAATGTCATTAGGTCATTACCACTATCTCCATCATTGCATTCCGCCAAGGACATTATAGGTCTCGCCAGACCTTCTGTGTTCCCTGACTCCATTACTTTTCGCGCCGTTGCATCATCATTAACGAATCGTGGCAAACACCACTGAAGACCGTACAATAAAATTTGCTCAATGTCGAACGAGTATAATGCGGAAATCTGCCCAATATGGACATAAACTGCGGTTCTGGCTAACGTAGATTCTACAGTATTACATTGTATAGTGCAGAATCTTGTTCAATAAAAGAACTGGTGCAAGAGCTAATAATTCGATTTTTTTGAAATAATTAATGTTACATCTGAAATATACGTTCTAAAATGTAAATAATTGATGTCAAAAGCCTAATTGCATACCTTTTTGTTATCGCCTCCCTTTTTGTAACTTACTGAAGTCACTAATAACTATATCGATGATGCGACTCGAAATAAATGTATTTAAAAGAAGTACTGGTGCCTTGAGATTGCGCATTTAGGAAGTTTTACTTTCTTCACATTATTTCCGAAAACCGCCGTCTCAACATTACATTTCGCCAAGGACACTGTAGGTCTCACCAGACCCTCTATGATCCCTGACACCATTGCTTTCTGCGCCGTTGCGTCATAAAGAATCTTTGCATGTGGGTCCCCGGAAACAGCCCGTTATTAACACACAAATTTCTTAGATATGAAGGTTATGATGGCTAACATGTTCATTCAAAAAATAAAATGGTATTCCTCCTGAATTTTTATGACTAATTTTAATCAGTCGGAAACCATTTCGTCTGGGATATGGTCTGTAGGATTCTTGTTCCTTGAAGTCTATTATGATTCCGTTTAAGATTTCTCAGTCATCCTAAACTTTGTTTATTAGTACGATTTACACTGTAAATTTTATAGGTCACTTTAGAATGATGTTTGAACTTTGAAAGGAAACTCCTGGGAACGGGTAGAACATTATTGTGTTCCAATAATTGAAAACGTGTTTTCTTCTACCCTCACCTGGATCATGCTCTAGAACCGAATATATCCATCCCGAAAAGTGCTCCACTTTTAAAAGCTCTACGTAGCCATAAATTGCTCTAATACAGTCACTCTTACCGCTCCTTTTTCAGACATCTTTATAAAAATCCTTCACAAATTAGGCTATAAGCTTCTTTCAAAGAAATATGAAGATCCCTATGTTGGCTATGTCGAGGTCGCAGAGAGGGTACCGTAAATTACCCTCTTTGGAAGGAAAATAAAGTGGTCCATCTCATGACGTACATTTACTTGTCAATTAACCTCAAACCTGTGACCTTAAAAAATAAAATGGTATTCCCCCTGAATTTTTTATGACACTAATTTTAATCAATCAATGGAATGACCGAAAAATATGGAAATCGAAAACGGCAAACTCTTAGGGGTAGAACCGACGAAGAAGAAGAAGAAGAATTTTAATCAGTCGCAAACCATTTCGTCTGGGATATGGTCTGAAGGATTACTGTTCCTTGAAGACTATTATTATTCCGTTTAAGGTTTCTCAATCATCCTAAACTTTGTATATTACCTCAAACCTTAAGCCTGTGAGTAGAATTTGGATAGGTCTGTCCCATTCAAGGTAAAATATCATCTCTTGTTCAAGTATTGTAAGCCAATTTGTCGGTAGTGCTACCGAGTAACCCACCGCGGACGATTGGGTCATTGCCAAACACAATGCTCCTTGCCGCCAGTGCGTACCAGCCACTCGCTGCTGGCGGCGCCTGGGAGTAAACTGTTTGCGGAAGAGTGCAATCTCCTTGCGGCCGAGTGCGCTCGCGATCGCTCTCCCAGGGCGCGGGCAACAACACGGGCTTACGTACTTCAGCTGTTGAATGAGAGCAGACCCCTGGCCGTCTGGACTGCACATGGGACGGGGTGCTTGAACCAACGGGTAATAAGGGTTCGCCATAAATTACGTTACGCAGTTTTCGAGTATTTTCAATAACCCCTCTCCCACTTGTAACGCACGCCCCTACCCCTACGTAACGCAGCGTAACGCTGCCTCAGACCCCCTCCTTCCCCCTTTAGCGTTACGAAATTTATGGATGACCCCTAATTTGGAGGAGGTGGGCCAGGAATAATTTTAAGAACCGAATGACTTAAACTGAGCTATACTGTCATGTATTATCCACAGACAGTCTTCAGAAGAATATGACCACCTAACATTTTTACAAACAAAATTAACGCAGGATTTATGTAATTATTTCTGCACGTATTCCTAGGTTGTATATTAATATAACGAATAATTCTGATTTTAAATACGATACTAGCAAAATAGAAAGGCAAATGTGTAGGGAGTGAGAGACGCACCTACGAAACACACTAATGTCTAAAATTAACACTTCTAGGTCCACTTGAACATGTGCAAATTCAATAGTAAGTCACAAAAACAAAGTAAGCAAATATTTAAAATAGAATTCATGAATTTCAGAAGAATGGCTTCAATAGGTGATATGTGAAGGACATACGAGTGTTAGGAATAATTTACTACACTGAGTAAAGTGATAAATTTTCGAAGACATCATATAATATATTGGAAATTTAATATCCGACGTTGGGATATCTTGTAAAAACATTTTTTATTATTATTGTTGTTATTATAAACATTTTCAGGTTTTACAAAGTATTGTTCACACTCATTTGTATTGTTAGCTTAATACTTAATACAAATATATATATATATATATATATATATATATATATATATATATATATATATACGTATTGTCTTACTTTCCTTTCAGTAGAACTCTTTCAAAAATACCAAAAAAAAGAAGAAGAAAGGGATGTCTAAAAGTGGATCATTAAATACTCTTTAAAAGAATTGAACAGTTTCAAAAGTGCTTCACAACTGAGACTTCGCAGTCGTGGCAATTTCTCTCCTCCTTCGTATTAAACTCTAATTATTCCGATTTTCTTCATTACGCCTCAACGGGATCGCTTTCCCTCCCCAAGGCTCATCGCTTCCTCAGCTCTTCCTTCCTAATTACTTTTCGAGCTCGTTCTAAGACCACAAACCGGCGGATGTAGTTCTCCTCTCTGTTTTGACTTCTCCGCCTCCGTCTGTTTTCCCAACTACTCAAGCGAAGTTTTTCGGCCTCCTCTCGCTTGCGGCTTGATTTCTGTGGCGCCGCGGAGGGCGATGACCCCAAGAGCATCGAAGCGAAGGAGAGCAGCAGGGGAGGGCACGTGCAGTGGCCAGGAGGATCCCCGAGAACAAACTCCAAACTACGCGGAGCGAGCGCAGCTTTCCTTTTTTTGGTTTATTTTTTGGTTCCTTTCTTGGTTCTTTTTTGCTTATTTTTTGTTCTTTTTGGGTTCTTTTTGGTTCTTTTGTGGGTTATTTTAGGTCGCATTAACATTCAAGGTCATTAGCGGTCACTCTTGGGTTTAACGTTGTGTAATGATATGGTCGTGACAGGGGGGTGAAAGGACGAATGCAAGTACAACCATGCCCGAGGCGAGAGTCGAACCCGTGATCTTTTGAAGCGCTACGACACTACTGCTTTATCGATCTCGGCTACCGGGGATCGGCACAGCGGCATTCCCTTGAAGAAGCCATCTAAAGCTAGCAGCGCCCAGAAACCAATCTCAACCAAACTATATCCAAAATTTTAGGCTAATTTTAGGCTAATTAAATGCTCTATTCCCGAATTTTAGGCTCCTCTAGATTTCCGAAAATCGTGGGCGCTGCTAGCTTTAGTCTAAAGCTAGCAGCGCCCACCCAGAATCTATCTCAAAATCAATTGTAAAATCTGAAACCCATCCCAAAATTTAAGAACAATTTTAGGCTCTTGGAAAAAAATTATCCCCGCCTTCAAATTCTAAAATTCAGGGCTGTACAAAGCGAAACAATTAACATGGGTTCTTATGGGCGAATAAACATCAAAATCAAAAAACCTTAGGAAAAATCTGAAACCCCTCCCAAAAGTTAAGAACAATTTTAGGCTCTTGGAAAAAAATTATCCCCGCCTTCAAATTCTAAAATTCAGGGCTGTACAAAGCGAAACAATTAACATGGGTTCTTATGGGCGAATAAACATCAAAATCAAAAAACCTTAGGAAAAATCTGAAACCCCTCCCAAAAGTTAAGAATAATTTTAGGCTCTTGGAAAAAAATTATCCCCGCCTTAAAATTCCAAAAATCAGGGCTGTACAAAGGGAAACAATTAACATTGGTTCTTACGGGTGAAATAACACCAAGATCAAAAAACCGTAGGAAAAATCTGAAACCTCTCCCAAAAGTTAAGAATAATTTTAGGCTCTTGGAAAAAAATCATCCCCGCCTTCAAATTCTAAAAATCAGGGCTGTACCAAGCGAAACAATTAACATTGGTTCTTACGGGTGAAATAACACCAAAATCAAAAACCTTAGGAAAAATCTGAAACCCCTCCCAAAAAATTAAGAATAATTTTAGGCTCTTGGAAAAAAATCATCCCCGCCTTCAATTTCTAAAAATCAGGGCTGTACCAAGCGAAACAATTAACATTGGTTCTTACGGGTGAAATAACACCAAAATAAAAAAACCTTAGGAAAAATCTGAAACCCCTCCCAAAAAATTAAGAATAATTTTAGGCTCTTGGAAAAAAATCATCCCCGCCTTCAAATTCCAAAAATCAGGGCTGTACAAAGCGAAACAATTAACATTGTTTCTTACGTGCAAATAAACACAACTCACTATGAAAGAACTCACTATGAAGAAAAAAATACATTTGAAGGAAAAATCTCCATCTGCAATTTTGTAGTTGGAGGAAGACGTTGAATAAAATTCAAAATTTTGCAATTATCGAAAATTTAGAGTTTACCGTGAACATCGTACCTATGTCACCATAATATGTGCATTTTACTCTGTTCTTACAAGAAATTTAAAGAAAAATTTGGGGCAGTTTTTGAGAAAAGTTTAAAAACGTCCGGGGAGCTTCATGTAAATTACCCCAAAATTTTATAGAATCTTTTTCCAAATCTCAAAGCTTTCACTCAAACCAGATCGTGCGGGGAATATCCATTTTGGAAGAAATCGTACGTACGGTTTAGCTGCTAGCAGTGTTGACGGACGGACGGGGACGGACGGATGGACGTTTTCCTTTCAGTTGGTTTTTGGGAATCAAGGACTAACAAAAAACGGGTTCTGGCTACACCACGTGTTAAGGGATTTTTTTTCTTAATTTAGCAACTGGATTTATCCAGTTTTTCGTCATCACGACCAGACAACTAATTTTTTGCTGGCGAAAATTCGCCATTTTCCCCGCAGCAATATATAACTTTCCCTATACTACGTATATTACTCTGTATTTAAGTAGCGTTTATTGTCGACAGAACAATTTTTATACATGGTGGTAGTTTTGCACTACATAGCATGTATATATTGGATGGTTGGAGAGTTCAAGATTGCTTTGACCACTCTTGCGTTATTTAAAATAGTCTGAGGATTTTCCTCTCTTGTGTAACTGACGCACCTGTTTTGTTTTATTTACACTATTACTTCAACAACCTACATCTAATTACAATTACTTCATAAGCGACTTTGTCGCGTCCTTATTGCTTTTATCTTCGAAATTCTCTTATCCTGAAATGACCTGACACTAAGCACAGATGTCACTGTCACGTCCTTGTTGTGCACTGATTACTATTTACACTATTTACATTTTAACTGCTCCATCACTGCACCATCTTCTTTGACAGGGTGTAGGGGCATCGAGGGTCTCCGGGTGGTGGCGCGGGAGTTTTTAGGTGCGGATTGGCCTCCGCCAGACGATGCCCGCGGCCGAGGCGGCCCCCGCCGGGCAGAGTTTTATTTATTTACACACACGGCGGTATTCGGCAGGGACCAGGTCTGGACGGTGTGCTTGTAATAGCAGACGCCACTACGTCGGTAAAGCTAGCACCCCCACTTTCTCAAAACTCAAAAATGCTTGCGCCATAATTGGGGCTAATTTTGGGCTAATTTCAGCCCCCTTCTAAAAATTTTGGGCTACCTCCCAACACCTTGAAATTACGATTTCAAATTTTGGCCGGTAAAGCTAGCACCCCCACTTACTTAAAATTCAAATTTTTTTGCACGGTCAAAACAAGTGAATTTTGGGCTTCTGGGGGCCACTTTTCAAAATTTCGAAGCACACCCCTAAATACGAAAACAAAAAATCAAAACCACTCCTAATTCTCAAATTTCAAAATTTCTCCCACCATAAGTTCGGGATATTTTTGGGCTCTTCAGTGACACCAGAAACATTATTTTGGTACCCTACAATCTCCGAAATTAAGGTTAAAAATTGTGGGTTGTTAATTGAACACCCACCCGTACTGAAAATTCGAAAATATTTGTGTGGTCGTAAACGTGCGAAATTTTTGTTCCTTTTCAAAATTTCGAAACTCACCCCTACGTACGATAACAAATATTTAAAACCATCCCAATAGCAACTCAACTCAAAAAATCTTGGGCCATAATTTTGGGTTCTTTAGTGTCATCAAAAAACACCCCGAAATCAACTTAGCAAAAACGAGGATGGAGAAGCTAGAATCTCCCTATCTCAAAACTAGGAAATCCGGAGAAACTTCACATATATTCTGGGAGAATTATACCGTACACGTGTATTTCCAACATTAAAAAAGAAAAAAAAATGTATTTGTTGAGAGTTTTACCATTTATTCGGACAGGATCAATATCAAGCCTTGAAATTATTACTTTAATTCATTCCTATGTAAATATCCAATATGGACTTATTAAATATTTCATACAAGAAAAATTCTCTCCAAAAAGCAGCGACGAATTAAAAGATAAAATAGTTATTTAACTATACATCTACAATTCTAAAATCACAATCAATAATAGAGAAATCCAAAAATGGGAAAAGAATAATGCCTAGTATAAAAGGCAAACTACATTTTTTCTCAATCTTTCATTCATCAAAAAAAAAAAGAAAAAGAAAAAAACTTAACTAACAAATGTAAATATGGAATTTACTAACAATTGAACACATACCAATAAATAAGATGCGATCTTGAAATATTTTGGGCATTGTCATGTTTTTCATGAAAAAGAAAAGCAAAGTAAAAAAAACTGTCCGAAATACATACCGATCTCAAATTTTTTTTTTTTTCAAAACTAAACTACAGGTATTTCGCTTCAATCAATTCAATGTTCTACAAATAACATGCACATTATGGCAAAAAATTGCGACACGCATATCATTTTGGGGTAGATGCATTCTTTTTGAAAAGAATTGAATATTAATCAAAACACCCTATTTTCCTGCAAAATTCAATATTTGTGTTGTTATAAAACCTAAACTACAAGGATTTCGTTCCGGGGAATTTAATGTCATATACAACACATAATAGGGAATACGGCTGTACTCTCTAATAATTTTGGACTACTCACTTTGTTTTAAAAAGATTGGAAATTAGTGTAAAAACTATTATATAAATTTTGATCATATTTTGGTTTATCACTAAATAAACTCCAAAATACTGTACTAATTCAGAAGAGGAATTTATTTAGAATTGCTCATACATTGGCCATCAATATATCAACTTCAAATAATTTTGGACTAGATTCGTTCTTATTAAAAATGAAAGGAATATTAATCAAAACAGTCCCAACTTTTTTCCGATATTCAATATTTGTGTTACCTTAACTACAGGTATTTCGCGTTTGATAATGTCATTTTCAAATACATGATAAGGATTACGGCTGTACTCAGAAAAAAGTTTAGGCTCCTCTCTTTGTTTACCAAAAAATGGAAAATTCTCGTGAAAACTACAATATACTTCTTGACCAATTTCTCATTCCTCACAAAATAAACTCCAAAATACTTTACTAATTCAAAAAGAGAATTTATTTACATTTGCACATACATTGCTTCTCAATTTGCTAATCTCAAATAATTTCGGGCTAGAAACGTTCTTATTGAAAAATAAAGGAATAATAATCAATAGAATAACTTTTGTTTTTGCTATCCAATATTTGCGATCTTATAAAACCTGAACTACAAGGATTTCGTTCCTGGCAATAAAGTTCCATATACAACACATGATAGAGAATACGGCTATACTCATGAATCATTTTGAACTTCGCGGTTTCTTCTCCAAGAAAAGAAAAATTCGCGTGTGAACTACAATATACATTTCACCACGTTTCCACTTCTGAAAAAGTAAACCCCAAAATTCTGTACCAATTCAAATAAAGAATTTATGAACAATTGCACATAAATTAGCTAATAATATTCAAATCTCAAATAATTTTGGGCTATATTAGTTCGTATTAAAAAGGGATATTAGTCAAAACCAGTCCATATTTTTTTTTCGATATTCGACATCTCCGTTCTTATAAAACCGGAAGTACTAGGATATGGCTCATGGCATTGGCGTGTGACATACAATACATATTAAGGAATACGATTATACCCACAAATAATTTTGGGCTTCTCTTTCTTTTCTGAAAAGTGGAAAATTCTCGTGAGAAATACAGTATAACTTTTAAATAATTTTTCATTCCTCACAAAATTATTTCTGAAATACTTTAATAATTCAAATGAGGAACTGCTTCACAATTGTTCATGCATTACCTATCAAGATGCCAATCTCAAATAATTTTGGGCTAGCACCGTTCTTATTGGAAAAATTTGGAATATTCATCAAAACACACCCAATTTTTTTCGATAATCAATATTTGCGTTCTTATAACACCTGAATTACAACGATTTGGCTCCTGGAAATTGAAGGCCATATACAACACATGATACGGAATACAGATATACTAACAAATGATTTTGGCTTCTCTCTTTCTTTTCCAAAAAAATGGAAAAATTCTCGTGTGAACTAGAATATACCTTTTTACTAATTTTTCATTCCTCACAAAAAATTGCTGAAATACTTTACTAATTTAAATGAGAAATTTATTAACGATTGCTCATACATTACCTATTAATATCACAATTTCAAATAATTTTGGGCTAGAGCCGTTCTTATTGGAAAAAATTAATATTACTAAAAACTTTCCTAATTCTTTTCCAACATTTAATATTTCCGTTGTTATAAAACCTGAACTACTAGGATTTGGCTACTTGGAAAGGCGCGTGACATACAACACATAATAAGAAATATGGTTATACTCACAAATAATTTTGGGCTTCTCTCTTTCATTTCCAAAAAATGGAATCTTCTCGTGAGAACTACAACATACGTTTCGATTAATTTTTCATTCCTCACAAAATAATCTCTGAAATACTTTACTAATTCAAATGAGAAATTTCTTAGCAATTGCCCATTTATTACCTATTAATATGCTAACATCAAATAATTTTGGGATAGCACCGTTCTGACTGAAAAAAATAGAACATTAATCAAAACACACCCACTTTTTTCGATATTCAATATTTGAGTTCATATAACACCTGAACTACAACGACTTAGTTTCCGAAAATTGAACGTCATATTCCACACAATATAGGGAATAGTATTATACCCACAAATAATTTTGGGCTTCTCTCTTTCTTTTCCAAAAAATGGGAAATTCTCGTGAGAACTACAACATGCCTTTCAATTAATTTTTCATTACTCACAAAATAATCTCTGAACTACTTTACTAATTCAAATGGGGAATTTATTAGCAATTGCTCATACATTACATATCAATATGCCAATCTCAAATAATTTTGGGCTAGCACCGTTCTGACTGAAAAAAAATAGAATATTAATCGAAACACACCCACTTTTTTTCGATATTCAATATTTGAGTTCTTATAACACCTGAACTACAAAGACTTAGCTTCTGAAAATTGAACTTCATATTCCACACATTATAGAGAATTCTATTAAAACCCACAAATAATTTTGGCCTTCTCTCTTCCCTATCCAAAAAATGGAAAATTCCCGTTAGGAATACAACATTCCCTATTCACCAGTAAGAACCAATGTTAATTGTTTCCCTTTGTACAGCCCTGATTTTTGGAATTTTAAGGAGGGGATGATTTTTTTCAAAGAGCCTAAAATTATTCTTAACTTTTGGGAGGGGTTTCAGATTTTTCCTACGGTTTTTTGATCTTGGTGTTTATTCGCCCGTAAGAACCAATGTTAATTGTTTCGCTTTGTACAGCCCTGATTTTTGGAATTTGAAGGCGGGGATAATTTTTTCCCAAGAGCCTAAAATTATTCTTAACTTTTGGGAGGGGTTTCAGATTTTTCCTGAGGTTTTTTGATTTTGATGTTTATTCGCCCATAAGAACCAATGTTAATTGTTTCGCTTTGTACAGCCCTGAATTTTAGAATTTGAAGGCGGGGATAATTTTTTTCCAAGAGCCTAAAATTGTTCTTAAATTTTGGGATGGGTTTCAGATTTTACAATTGATTTTGAGATAGATTCTGGGTGGGCGCTGCTAGCTTTAGACTAAAGCTAGCAGCGCCCACGATTTTCGGAAATCCAGAGGAGCCTAAAATTCGGGAATAGAGCATTTAATTAGCCTAAAATTAGCCTAAAATTTTGGATATAGTTTGGTTGAGATTGGTTTCTGGGCGCTGCTAGCTTTAGATGGCTCCTTGAAGAGTACTTACGGCTCTTTCTTGGCACGTCGGGCAGTTGTGACTGTAGGCAATATGGTGGTGGTGGTGGCGCATGTTGAAGCCATCTTCGGTAGCTCATTGGTCAGTGTGGTCGCTTTCCATATCGCAACCTCGGGATAGATTCCCCTTCGGGCAAGATTACAGTGTTCGTTTTCATTGCAATTCCCAGTATATGTTGCCCTGTGATGATGAGATTTCTCACTTCTCAGGTCGAGAAGACCGGAATGCGGCGTGGGGATGCCTACGTGCTCACCACACGTACCCCTTAACCTATGGCCGCGAGGGCGAGACGCTGCTGGTAGGCCCTGGCTCTTGACGGGTTGTCGCGTCAAGTACTTACTTATTGCATGTACTGTAAAAACGCGAGACCGTCGTTCCACCCCCACAAATACTCACCGCAAATCGTTTTCACGCTCACGAGGGCGAACTCATCAGCCGATGGATTTCTGCGATCTACGTATCAACTAGTGGTGCTACAACAGCACTTACTTTCCCGTATTAGAGGAAACAGCTAAGTAGTACTGTAATATTGCACTTTATGCGCTACTAACATCTTCGCTTGGAACTCACTATTTCCATTGCAAAGTTGTCAGAACTATGTGAATTCTACAACTTCACAAAAATAGAATGCAAAAGTTTTGTAACCCTGTATTGGAAAAAGAAGCCTGATACCCTGGAAATATAGAAATGCCTTCCATTGGGCCATGATTAGGGAAGAGTATTTTAAAACCATGCAACAAATTCTCTACTCACTACAAATGGTACAGCATTTGGTGCAAAACTAAATATTTGCCTGCAAATATCAACATAAATTAGACAATTATAACTCCTTTTCATACAGCTCCATTAGGTCACAACAATGACACTAATTCACAGATATTCGCGAGCGCAAAGTGAATTCCATTGTTGCAGACCCTGCATTGTCGCTATTCTGAGTGCTATTAATTCTTTTTACTTATTTCAAATATTTCAAAATAAACAATTTCTAAAATATTAATGTGTAAGTCTATAACAAAGTTCGAATGTAAGAAACGAAGAAAGAAATAATATACAAAATTGCACATTCTAATTTACGACGCATCCAGCTGTCCGAAGCGCAGTAAATTTACAGCGGCCTATTACGTTTGTCACAAAATTAAAGAAAAACTACTCGTATTTTGAAAAAATTAAGCATGACCGTATTTATTTTATTTATTTATTTGTCAAAAAACAGCAAGAGAATGGCAAAGACTTTCCCGTATTAGTTTTCTATTTTCCTGGGTCTTCGCTAGCTATTCGTAATTGCCACATACTCTTTCTTGCCAGCTACCATCTATCATTGCCAAAAGTACATTTTTTTGTCATTTTCTTAATTTTTCGGTTTCCTATTGGTAGAACAGAAACATTAATTTTAGAATATTAAAGAACACAAAAACCTAGCCGTAAATGGCAATTTTCTTTTAAAAATTATGTGCCGTTTAAGAGAAAATGGCGTTTTAGCACTACTAAAAATGCGAAATTTGAAGCTCATTTTCACAGAAAATTTTTGAGTTTTCAAAATACTTTATTTGAAGTTATTTGAAGCACTTACACTCACAAATATAATCATCTTTACAAATTGCGGATAATGTGCATATTAAAGATGTGAGAGATCTTTCAAAAAATTTACATTTGTATAATTTTTGAAAAAAACAAAAAAAACTCAAAATAAACTTCACGCTATACTAATGAGTGTAATTAGCACTATCCGTTACAAAAGTTTCAAGAAACAAATTGCAGTCATATACGAGAAAATGACGTTTGAGCATTTCTGAAAATGCCGAAATTTGAGCTACTTTTCACAGAAAACGGTAGTGTTTTCCAGAAACTTTACTTGACATTATTTAAAGCATATATACTCGTAAATATAATAATGTAAAAAAATCGCCGATGATGTAAATATTAACGACGTGAGAGACAAGTAAAAAAATTTACATTTTTGTAATTTTTGAAAAAACCAACCGATAGACCAAAATGGCTTTTATGTCATTGATAGAGTACATTTACCACTATCCCTACCAAAAGTTTAAAGAAAAAATTTGGAGCCGTTTTTGAGAAAATTTTGTTTTTGTAATTTTTAAAATTGCACATATTGCACGCAATATTGCACGAAAACTACCAAAATATTGAAAAACATTTACATGACCTTTATGAAAGAACTCAATACGCAGAACAAATTTTATTTGAAGAAAAACTCTCTATCTTCAATTTTGTAGTTGGAGAAAGACGCCGAAAAAAATTCAAACTTTCACAATTTTCGAAAATTCAGAGCTGTACGTGAAAATCGGACCTATGCCATGTTAAAAAGTGTATTTTCCTCTATTCATACAAGAAATTTAAAAGAAAAAATTTGGAGGAGTTTTTGAGAAAATGTTGAAAATCCCCGGTGGGCTTCATATAAAGTACCCCCAAATTTTAAAGAATCTTTTTCAAAATCACAAAGCTTCGACTAGAATCAGATCGACTGGGAATATCAATTTTGAAGAAAATCGACCGAATGGTTTAGGCGCTAGCGTTGACCACAGACGGACAGACAGACGGACGGACGGACAGACGGACGGAATGCCGTCAATCGATTTTTAAGTATAAAGAAGCAACAAATCATGGATTTTGACCACACCACGTGTTAGGGGATTTTTTTTCTTAATTTAGCAACTGGTTTTATCCACTTATTCGTTTTCACGGCCCGGCAATTAATTTTTTTCCGCCGAAAATTGGCCATTTTTTCGCGCAGCATTACATAACTTTCCCTATACTACGTATATCACTCCGTGTATACGGGAAAGTAAAAAGAAGTTACCTCCCGATGTGTGATAAGCGCTTTTGGGAATTCTCCACGAATAACAATCATTTGATTGAAACTGGCGTCGCCCTAGGGTAGAAACGCTGCCCTAACCCATTTATACTTGCTTGTAATTGTAGTAATTGTTAGGAATGAAAAGATTTAAGTCGCGTTTAACATTTTATAAGTATATACACCTTTCTTACATGATTCTGAAAATTCGGTGAAGCTTGAAATGTGGTGACAACTACCTCCGTTGCTCCCACTAGGTTACGCTAATGACGTCGCATACTCATAAAAAATGTGTTTGTTGCAGTTGTTACGATAACGGGGAACCGTCTTTGTTCTCCTATGATAAATGACATGTCAATGACAGTTCATTGTTTACGCTAAATTTCCATGTCGTTAATTGCAATCGTTACTGAACCCTGAATGTTTCTTTAGTCTCGATAAATCATTAGAGTAAGCATTTTCAATGGAGCTGTTTTCATTCGTAGTTATGAACACAGAAATTCAAGAAAGCATTACATCGTACAAGGTCGAACTATAAATTACTTTCATTGGTACAATGGACAGGGAATTAATAAATAAATAGAATTTCTCTTCTCGTTCGCAGTTTCGAAATGACACTTCGTTGACTTTCTATGCGAGCTTCAGCTGTAAATGAGTCACCTCGGGACATAGGCATGATTAGCTTCAAAAAACAAACAAACCTTTCTGTAATTAGTAGAAGCGTATGAATTGATTTATAAAGAGATTTGACGTATTGCGGTTGCATTAAGTTTCTACTTTTTTTACCTTCTCAAATACGTACTGAGAAAGCCATGTAAAATTGTATAATCTCGACACTAGGTTTTGAAATACCTATGAGGAGAGAATAGGACAAGGAAGAGGAAGGGAAGATCACGCGTTATGTGTGGCCGTTTTTTAGAGTTCTGCTCCGACATTCGCCTGCTTTTGGGTAGAGAAACAATAGTAAGCTACTGATCGGCCTGTCCGGATAACCGAGATCGCTAAAGCAGTAGTGCCGTAACGATCTCGGACGGAAGGATCACGAGTTCGATTCCTGTCTCAGGCATGTGTGTTGTCTTTTCAGCCCTCATTATTTCCCATCATCATTTCATCTTTCATACCCCCAGAGCTAACAACCCTGGGGTATAAAAATAAGATCCAGCTGACTGCTGATTTCTTGGTAAAAATTACATGCAGCTGCTACCGAGATAATGAAATTGAGCACTGGGAAATGCAGGATGCATGCACACGTGACCCAAGGCGACCTATTCGCAGGCAAAAAACAACCTACTGATCGGAGCAGCCGCCCACAAGAATTCTGCTCCAGAAAATTATTGAATGATATAACTGGTGTAGAAGATCCACTATTGTCAGGACTCAGTCTTGGAACTCACCGTCAGACTCGTTGCAGAGGCTACAGTGACACTGAAAAGTTTCAACCGGTGAAAGAGTATGTAATGTCTCATTGATTAGTTAAAGATTCCGGACGCGTCAATTGCTAAGATTAGTCCCGTAAGTGTAGTGGATGTTTTTATCGCCGGAGGTAGTTGTGATCTTTCCCCGCTGGATGGCGGAAACCAGCGCCGTCATACATGTCAGCTAGCGAGGTTTACCGCAACGATGTATCTTCCACGAGAGGGACACCGTCCCAGCCGGGACAAGCTCTGCGCTTCCGACTGATCTCCCGACAAGTGTGGTAGTGAAATGCGTGTAAGTGTGTTAGTGTATGTGTAGAGAAGGGGTGATGATACGACAAAGAAAATGACGTAATGATCGTTCATGGTCCGTTTGTTAGGGGATTATCCAACTATCTCGCGTGATATTAGGGAAAACTACCGATCAGAGAATCCGGCCGCTAGAAGTTTCCTCCAGACAGCGACTGAATTCAACCTAGCTATCTAGCTAGTGTCGGAACTCCTGGCACCGTCGGAACTCAACTCCAGGACTTCCCGGTCAGAGGCACTCCAGTGACATCAGGTGATGCCCAGAGCCACCTAAGCCGATAACACGTCCGAAATTAGCACAGCTTCTTCTCTTGCTTCTTCATGCGAGCCTCGCTCCTGCGCTGGAAGTGGAGAACCAGCGGAAGAATCCGGACGGAAGAAATGTACGTGTGTGTTCCATGTAATTGAATGTGTGTTTGCAACTATTGTATATTTTTGTAAGTACGGTATTTTAGTAACCCTATGGTCGTCAATGACCTGGCTGTTTCTGGGGCAACCTTAAATAAATATTGTTTTTAAAAATCCGGACGGCCGCCGGGCTCCTCTTGTCGGCGCATGCTCGCTGTGGGGACGCTACATCGATGTTTTCAACACATACGTGTTGTTACAAAATCATCCATAGATTGAACATCGATATTTTAAAGCCTAATTTTTAAACAACGATGTTTCGTATTTGATGTTTTGAAGTCGTTGTTATTTTATTTTTAAATAGAAACAGTTCCATCATAATCAAAACCCGCAGCAATTTTCAGATACCCGTAATTTGAACATTTTTTGGACCGAAGTGACCAAGGATGAAAAACATTAAAAATCTATTTTTCGTCGATAATTTTGAAGCGATGTTTTTATTAACATCGATAGTTTAATGTTGATGTGCAAATGTGTGATGTGTGAAACATCAATGATTGTTTAATGTTGATCATCGATGTTTAGAAACATCGATGTGCTTTGTTGGCTAGTTTCCTTAGTTCGTTCTTCGCAGTTGTGTTGTTGGAATGTTTCAGCGTCATATAACTCACGCACGGGACGGCCATGTATCCTGCGCCGAGCGCTCAGCTGTTGAGCTGCGCAGTGAGCATGCGCCAGTGTTAATGGGGAACCTTGTAGCGTCTGCCCTGCTGCTGCTGCAACCACGTGACCGCAAGGACTCTTCGCGGTTGCGCGTGGCAAAGCGTGCGCTTTACTCGTATAATTTGCCTCGTGTTTTTTTAAATGAAGGATCTTTAATTAACCATTACTAGCGTACCCATGGGAGAACTCTCGCATGCTACACCGCAACCTCTTCCTTATTTTTCCATTTCCATATTAAGGCTGTAATATATTTTTCTTCAAGACTCTCTTATTCTCCGTCACTTGTTTTATATGTTACCTTGCAATTGATAACGACACAAACCACTCTTGTCAATACAAACTATTCATATAGAACTTAAGTATCGAGCAAAGAGATACACTCGTGTAATTCAATCGCATAGAATATCAAGTAATTAGTAATTTCACACACGCAGATTCTACTGCCTCTGAACAAGTGTGGTACAATCGAAAAGCGTCGAACCAGCAAAAATGTAATAGAGTGGTCAAGATGATCTCATCCTGTACATCACGGTGTGAGGAACGTTTCTTTGAGTCCTGTGGCCTCAAAATTTTAGTTTTTAAGGCCCTAGAATTGTTTTTTTAAGAAGTTATTTAACGTTTTAAATTTGAAAAATAAACTGACGTGCATTGCGGGTTGCATTTTACATGAATATATTGGGATGCGTTTTTTAAACAAATCCTTCATGTTTTTAAAGTCAAAGTGCAATTCCATTTCCGTGGAATGCTTTCTTTGGTTGCGTGTGTTATCCGCAAAGGAAAGGTGTGCTACTGAACTTATACAGGAGACGATGTAATATTTGTAATTGTCCCTTTATTAAATTTATTTTGGTTGATATTTGTTGAATATTGTTTTGAGAACCAGCAATGCAAACAAACTATGCTACCTGAAACGTCCTTAGTAAATTAGTGTTAGTCTGTATTCTTATATATAAATATAGCAATTGATCAATTTGGTATTCATCGGCGTTGGAAAAAATCCTGGGAAGAGACAATTATCTTGGTGAAACTGAAATTTGCATAGAATAGGATACCGTTTGTTATTTTATCTAACAGACTAAGAAAAAACATTGTTTTGACAGTCCCTAACAAAACTATAAAAAGAATCCTCTATTCATAGAAGTATACATGTCAAATAATTATGGCGCTTTTAACTGAAAATTCTTAATTTATTCACTTTCAAAAGCAATCAGACCTCAAGGTTCATTATATTCATAATTTAAAACCAAATAATAACCAATAATACAAATGTTTGAAAAAAGTGTAAGGACTGTTTTATAATAATTATCAGAATACTTCCAGTTAATTCTTAACTCGTCGTCCACGTCCTTCGAAGGATATTTTTGATTCATTTAACGTCAAAGAAATATACGCCGGTGGTGCGTGTTTCCCCCTCTAGTAGAATTACTGAATTTAGTAGAATGTAAAGACGAAAATTTCATTGAGTCAGTAATAATTTTTAGTTTTATTATTGTTTTTTTACTTCTTAAAATGTACACATCGACACAAAATTCCGGAAGGGTGCTTGTTAGAGAAAAATTCTCAGTGGTAAATCAAGCATATTTAGAAATTTGTAGATTATGATACGTGTTACGTTTCTTACGGCATAATCTACAAAATTAGCCATTTTTGGACGTTCTATTACATTTTTCAACGTAATTTAACATGTTAGAAGATGCTTTTCAGAATGTAACTTTGTATTTTCTTTTTTAAAACCTTCATTTAAAAGCGTAGGTACGCTCGCACGTTTCCAACTATTATTTAATGAAACATCGAAATGTAAATTATATGTCTCCCAACAAAGGTGGGTGAGGGCATCAACTGATGTCAGTGCACTGTCTCTGATCGGGAGGTCCTGGGTTCGAAGGCCCTTTCTCAGGATTTTCGACACTAGCTACATAGTGTAACAGGGTAGGAATGTACACCACAAAGGAACAGACACGAGGTACTATATACAATTTATTTTACATAAATATCTCCAGTATTTACAGGTCCTCACTCTGTCATTTGTCGGAGCTACCTAATTTCACCCGCTTCTTTACACGCGCCTTACGGCTCCACCAGCGACTAGCCAACTGGACCGACCGACTCGCAACTCGGCATCTCATGTGCCTCGGCAGATACACTATCTGGTATCTTCCCTGCAGTGGTAGAAAACCACTTAACCGTGCCCTAACACATCGGAACACGAACTCGTACACACAGCACTCCGCGCCAGCCCGGGCAGACAAAGTTTTGCAGACTGGCTGCGAGGAAACCAGAAAACGTTACCCAACGCGCAGCACCGCGACACGGGCTTATAAAGGGCCGAATCACCTGACCTCCTACGTCGTCTCCCCCAAGTACTGCTCTGAGACGTCTTACCAAAATTGTCTCTTTGCATACGACTCCTTGGCACCAGCCACCTCCCCTCTTAGTCCCTTCTGGTCTGGTGTGGCACTCTTTGTTCGGGTGGCTATATTTAGCTACTCTCATGTCCATATCTTGCAGGTGCTTCTCTGAGCAGGAAGCGAAGCCCATAACGTTACAATAGCTAGGTCGAGTTCAGTTGCTGCCTGGAGGAGAATTCTAGCCGCCGGCTCCTCTGATCGGCAGTTTTTCGGGCTAAAGCCGAAGCTGAACCCGAACAAACGGGCCACGGACAGGGCGCGATCTTTCTTTCCCCTTCCGTGTTCTCTCCTTAGCCATTACACACACACTTACATGGACGGAGATTAGAGCTTGTCCCGGCTGGGGCGGTGCCAGAAATAGTTCCTCTGGGAGAACCCCGCTAGTCGACGGAAGTCGGCGCCGGATCTCACTATCCAGCAGGAGATCACTGCCACTTCTCGCGATAAAAACCTGCACCATACTCACTGAACTAATGATCTTAACAGTTCACGCACACCGGAATCACTAATCAAGCAGGCAAGCAAATAATGTGGAGACTAGACACATCTGCAGTCCACTGGAAGTCCGTGGGCTATCAGTTGGAGACTACTGCTTTAGAAAATGTAAACAGTTGTGATCTAACTAATACATGTTTGCCTATTTTGAACAGAGGTGGTCGTTTGAAATAATTAAAACATAATGTAGAAACATGAAACTGTGAAATAACTAGAAACTTGCATACGAAATTGAAACACAAGAACAAGGAAGCGAGAACAAGGAAAGGAAATTCCTCGTTTACGCTGTACAGTCAAATAAATAAACCAATTTCACAACAGTAATTTATAATTCTACCGGAAATTACCTTCTTGGTGAACGTGAAGGGGAAAGTGTTCTGTTTATAGATCTCCGCCCGCTTGTGCGAGTGAATCCTGGCTGTTTGTCATGCAAACGGGAATGTTTTACATGTAAAAGCCCGGAATTTTTCATGGAGCGGAATTTATGAACCTGGCGGAAACCTCGCCGAGGCAACCAGAGGAGCGGTGCCGGTACGGCGGTTGCGATACCATCTGGGCCGCGTTTCGCGGGCGCGCGCCCGCCCTTCGTAAAACAGACCGTCGCTGCGCCGCGGCCAGAGTATTTATGTTATAAGATAATCGTCGCAATTAATGCAGATTGCGAGTCTGACGAGAAACCGGGCGAAATTGTGTAGTCCCTGGCCGTGCGTATGTACTGAGCTGTAAATTCTCGTGGAATGTAGTAGGTGGTGTTTTTGGAATGGAGTGAAGTTTTCTAACAAGGCAATTGTTTGCGTGTTCTTAGTAATATTATTGTGTACTTAGCCAGTTATAATTTTTTTTCTTTTATTCTTTCAATCCTCTTATTCTACGCACAATGGAACACGTGCGAAGATTTTTAAATGTGGAGAATAATGGGAAACTAGAAATAAGATACAAATTAAGTTAATTCAAAATAATGTAAAAACGTATAAGGGAAATGTTTAGAGAAGACAGAGGGAAATAAATTTTACAAAAAAATGAAATACGAACAATAACTGGAGGGAAGAATAAGAAAAGTAGTTGCAATAAACGTAACGTAACTTACTATCTAGCTAATCTACAAATGGTAAACGAAAATATAAGTAGTTTCCTTGATTTGAGGGGAAAATTTTCTGTAATGTCTATGCCTAAAAAGCATGTAGAATAGAATTTTTGCCGCTTTTCAGCGGTTGTATAGATTTCGATAGACTACAGATTTGGGTTTCGGACGTGTAATTTATATCGTCTTCAGGTTCTATTTTGGTCAATTCCAAGGCACATTGTTTTCTTAAAATTGTTTTTTGGAGTAGAGCTTGTGTGAATATGGCTGAAGTGTTGTACAATACAATTTGCAATATTGTAATACTAATTTCACATACCCATTCCAGATAAAACGAGAAAATATGTGTTTTTATTACTTTATAAAATATCAATATTTATATTCTTTGGAGTAATTGTGACTTACGACTGAGTTCATATCAGGCCGTAAGCTGCATAAATAGCAACGCCGCGTTGGCATGGCTTCATGCACTGATTTCATTGTGAAGTTTCATCATATGTTGCTGAATAGAACACAGGCTTTATTGTTGTATTTGTGATAATGTGTTTTATTGAAAATAATTAATTTCGAACAAATTTTTCAATTGTATTTCAGATAAAATACTTAACAAAAACGAAGATTTGAAACCTTAATGCAATCATAAGACAATAGTATATTGGATGGCCTTCAGCTCTGTGTATTCAATTTATACACTTCTTTCACTTTAAAAAGGTTTGATCATTGATAATGGTATAATCATTCAACAGTTGGAAACTCACTTCGATGTAATCAAGGCAAGCTGGTGTTAAATTATCCTTGCTTTTACAATGTGCTGCAAATATTGTAACAGTTGTGATTTTCTCATATGTTTCTTTTGTAGAAATGTTTCTTATTTCTGACTTCTGTTCCTGGCTGCTCAAATTGATGATTGAATTGTTAGAAGGGCAGAAATTGCAATACTACTAAAATATAATGCAACATTGCTAAATAATACGAAGAAGTATGTGCTGTTACAACACCACAGTTCATGAAAGTTTAAACTTTATTAAGCGCAACTCATCTTCGGTTAAAACAATATACTATTAATTTTAAACCTAATTAATAGTTCATAAAATAGTCGTATAGGCATGAAAATAGCTTTATTAGACATTTTTCCTTTTAAACATGGCAATCGAGTTCTTGGTTTTTACTGAGGCTCTTCATGTCTCTCTCCTTTAATGTGTCGTGCTATTTGCCGTGCATTAGTCTGAATTGTCCTTGTCAAATTAATTATACATCCGTTGATTTAGGTTTATCCCTCCAGAGGAAAGGATTAATGGCTTTCACAATAGAGCCTGGCAGATTAATTACTCAGTAAATAAATTACATTAGAGGTGTGACCACTAATGGGCAGTGATGAATGGTGGGAGGTATTTAATCCAGGATGCTGAAGGCGAAGTAACCCACGCCCAAAGGTGGGATTCAATCTCTAAGACCGCACGAGCTACAAAAGGAATTTTCGAGCACTGTGAAAATGATCATTTTATCCTTTTCTATAATTTTAAATATACCACAGGAGAAAATGAGTTGTCAATGGCCTCTCGGGAACAGAATCCTTTTCTCAACATTTTCTGTAATTAAACTTAATTGTTAAATTTTAAACGAATAATTTGTTATGTTAAAATCAATTCTTGCTTACATAAAAGCATGTTAAGTATGTAGGAATCGCAGGATTACGATTCCCAGAAAAGGTACAACACGAATTGCCGTAACGAACGTGTATTAATCAAGCAAAAATACAAGCACACCCACTTCAACACATTAATACATCGGACTTCATAATATTATTTTTCTATGGCAACCATGCTTCTGCCTCTTCCACCACGCGGCGCCGTCGTAGCCAAACGCCGCGCTAGTCAAACATCAGATCCCACATGTATGATTTAAACTTTTGTTGAAGTAAGGGCAAAATAAATGTAATATTGATGATATGTCTAAATCAAATATTGTTATTACGTTAAAATGAATCCTTGTTATGCAAAAGTACGTTACTTATGATCTCATTTTTTGTTGAGGTCGCTAAGTCACTCGGAGTGACATAAAAAAAGTATTACTACTTGTTCGGCCTATCTGCCTTTCAAGGGTGTTTATATACGATTTCTATAACATTATAGGATGAACGATCCTCAAGTCTGTCAAAACACTTCCGTTATAGGTATATTAGATCAGGAAAATGAGTTTGGTAATCAATAGTTCGTTCTGTTGTGTGTGTGTGTGTGTGTGTGTGTGTGTGTGTGAAAGAGAGGGAGAGGGAGAGAGAGAGAGAGACTGTGACAAATAGAGAGAGCAAGCTTTCAAGATATTTTCAGAGATTATATTTTCAGAGGGACTGAAGAGCAGTTTCACTTATCTGTAACTACGAGTATTTGACTTAATTTTTTTTGTTCTCCGACAACGCCTCGGCATAACAGAGACCGTCACCGTGCTTTCGTTGTAGACCACCGTCGTTATGGATGGACGGGTCGCCATAGCGGGGATTCTGATGGTGATTCTTTCCATTGTTATTTAAGACGATATCATAATAAAAACCTACGAGTGGTGCTAAACAGCGCATACTTTCTGACATTATTTGTAACGAGCAATTTTCGAAAATTCATCGAGTTCATCGAAAATCGAATTTGCCCCATTGTCATTAGACTACATCATACTTTAATATAAAAATTAAAGGAATTATTTGAAGCTTTTTTGAGAGAAATTTGTTTGTAAAATTGTCTTTATTTCATGCAAAATTACGTGAAAACTCCTCATATATTGAAAGAAATTTACATGATTTAATTTCTCATTCAAGGATTGCGTCATTTGTGTAATCTTGTTCTATGAAAAAAAAGAAAGAAAATATTTGGAGCCACTTTTAAGAAAAGTTTGGAAATGCCCTTAAGGCTTCATGTAAAGGACCCCCAAAAATTAAAATATCCATTTCAAATTCAAGGGGGGCGAGACATTAGCCAGATCGTTCACGGAATACCAATTTGTGTGAAAATCCTGGTTGTAATATAGCCGCCAGAGTTGTTCACAGACAGACAGGCGTTTTATTGTAAACCAATGTTTCAGTATGAAGGACCCACAAAACATGGATTCTGACTACACAATGTGTTATGGGAAGTAATTTACTATATACAGGAACAAAAATTGTCCACATTTTCGTCATCAGGGACCTGCAATAGGACTTTTTCTGCCCAAAAATTACCATTCTTCGCTGCAGCATTACAAAACTGTCTGTATAGTAAGTACAACGCAAGAAAGAAAAGAAGTGTTTTGACGGAGTCTGCCTATTGAAAGTAACTCTTAAATGACAACAGTTACGGCTTCCTTTGTTGCCAACGTTAAAAACATAAAATACTATAAATGCAATGCAATGCCACGCAATGCAGTCGTACTTCCATTCACCTGCACATCTATTAAATTGTAGAATGGTTAGTTTATTGTTATTATTTTTATTATTGATAAGATCGCTCAGCTTACGTAACATTTCGTAACGACGGACCGAGCAGTGGCAATCGCGGCAAATGAAGTGTAACTGTTGACGCGAGAAGGTCGTCGACCTTTGGTGTCAAAAACTGCCATTTTTCGGAGTTATCCAATAGCAAAAATTACGCTTAGCGGCCAGTTTCTCCACTACAATTTGCATTGTTTCGACAGTCTCTTTGTGGGGTGTTTTGAGGTTTCATTGATTGCTTTAAATTAGCTAGCACATTTGCGATGAGCCCAACTTCCACCTAACGATACAGAAGTCCTTTTTAAAACGTTAATATGGTTTAAGAAGGCACAATAGATGCCGTTATATTTCATTTTATTTAGCATTATTCGTAAACATTTTTTGTTTTCCAATGCTCAGAGAAACAATCTTAAAGACCCATTCACTTTCACGACGTGTTCCGAAGAGAGTCGGATAGTTTTGGATATGGAAACAGCCAATCACTCACGCCTCGCTGCTGCCAGATGAGTGATTGCAACTTTTCGGAGTTATCCAATAGCAAAAATTACGCTTAGCGGCCAGTTTCTCCACAACGATTTACATTGTTTCGACAGTCTCTTTGTGGGATGCTTTGAGGTTTCATTGATTGCTTTAAATTAGCTAGCACATTTGCGATGAGCCCAACTTCCAGCTAACGATAAAGAAGTCCTTTTTAAAACGTTAATATGGTTTAAGAATGCACAATACATGCCGTTATATTTAATTTTATTTAGCATTATTCGTAAACATTTTTTGTTTTCCACATACTCAGAGAAACGATTTTAAAGACCCATTCACTTTCACGATGTGTTCCGAAGAGAGTTGGATAGTTTTGGATATGGAAACAGCCAATCACTCATGCCTCGCTGCTGCCAGATAATAGCGCAATAGAAGCGAGTTCCGCGTGTAGGAATGGCAAAAAAATGGATGTTTTTAAAACGTTATATTATTAAACATATATTAAGAACGATATTTTGCTTTCGATGTTTTCTTCACATCGGTATTTTGTTCCAAAAACATCGACATTTGAGTTTATTATTCATGCACTGCTTTATTATGACTTTAAAGAATGTTTGTTATTTTTAAGGTATTTTATGTGGTATATGTAGAATATTGATTAAAAGATTAAGATGGTAAAATAGCAAAGCAAGATGCTCTTTAATTTTAATTTCCTTCTCTACATTCAATAATAATTTTAACGGCATAGTAACCTACTACTAACATGCTACTAGCCCAACAGTAAAATACATCCCATTAGCATACGATAATTAAAAACCGACAGGAAAATAGTATCTTCATTAGTCTATATTAAAAACGTGGATGTTTTCAACATCGATGTTTTTGTCGCTTTCATCGACATCGAAAACCCCTTAGCGATGTATCGAAACATCGATGTATCGATGTTTTGGCAAAGTTTGCCATCACTATCCGCAAGACAGTCCAGCGAGGGTCTCGCAAGCAGCCTATTTTCGAAAAGCCGGAAATTTCTTCCGCGCTCGGCTTTCGAGGGTAATAGCCTGGTTCCGATAAACCAATGGAAGACTTCCGGAAGGGCAGCAGCCGACTGTGTTTGTTGATACGAACGTCTATAACATTTTGGAAGAGACTGAAAATTCCGGGTTTGCTTTTTGATAGACATCTTCCCAGATAGCGAAGTGTTGTCGTGCCTCTGACGTCATTCGCAGTGTTTTGTCTTCGCGTTTGCGTCACTACTTAAGTTGTTTAATGTAGATTGTGTACCTTCCTTGAGGCATGTATTCTTCCTGAGTGTAAGAACAAAAGTAGAGTGAATCCATAAATCTCTCTTTAATGATGTAACGTAGTACATATTCAGATAAAACAGCAAATTTTTTTCTTACTTCCTCGTAAACGCATTGCCGAATATATTTATTTTAGGCGTTAAGGGAGTGTAAACCAAAATGCTGAAAATGTTTGTTTGCAATAGTAAGATATTCACATTTCGACAAAATAGCAGGTTTAGTGATATGCAAAATTTGTAACATACTTGCATATTTGCTGTAAGTTATTCAATAATTGTAGATGTGTTATAATTATTTCCAGTAATAAAAGATTACAAATTAATTTAATATTTATGACCATATGTTGGTTTTTTGAATCTGAAAATTGTTTTAAGAACTCATTGATTTCGCATTTTTTTAGTAAGATCAGAAAATCGAAATCCCGCACAGAACATCGATGTTAAAAATGTCGTTTTCAATAACTAATGTAAAATATTCAATGTTTTTCAAAGAACATCGACAATTTAAAAACATGGACATCAATGTTGCATTCTCAATGTGCCTCTACGCTGGTATTGTCTTGCCAGTTATCGGACAACAGTGTCGTCAGTGTTATCTGGCGAGCGCTTTCACATCGCCCATGACACTGTCGCTCGATAACTGGCAAGAAACACTGCACTGAGAGACCGCAGGTAGGGATGCGACGTCGAGAACAAAACATAAAACACAAACATTGATGTTAGAAAAACACCAAATTTAAGAAATCGATAGTACTATAAAAACATCGATATTTTGTAGGCATCGATGTGACATCCCTATACTGCGGTTTTTCTAACTCTCCCTCTCAAGGCCTGTCCTCACGATGGAATATGTCACGATATTTCGCGTCTTTCGCAGTTGTGCCGCTAGACGTCTCATGATCGCGACCATATCAAGCAGTGCTTGCGATCATGTAACTTCTAGCGGCAAAACAGAGAAAGACGCGAAATGCCATGTGATATTCCATCGTGGCCGTAGGGGCTTGGGAGGCAGAGGCGGCTGGCCGAGTCGCAGATGCGAGAGCTGCGCTCCGCGGCGCCAAGGACGGCGAGCGGCCCATTTGCATTTACGCGAGACGCCACCGCCGCACGCGGCGCCCGCCGGCCCTGTGCCCACGCCCACGACCGACGCGGCGCTGGCGCCGATCCGCGCCGCCCCGCCCTGGCCCCACCCCACGACGACCCGCCACGCCCCGCCACGCCACGCCACGCCACGCCACGCCCAGCTCCGCCCGGTTCCTCTCCGCCTAGCCCCGCCCGCCTAACCCCTCCTTGCTCTTCCTCGCCCTTTGAAGCCCCTACCCGTCCTGTCCTGTCCTGTCCCGTCCTGTGCCGCCCTGTCCCGTCCTGTCCCACCCTGTCCTGCACCGTCCTGTCCTGCACCGTCCTGTCCTGCACCGTCCTGTCCCGCCCCGTCCTGTCTCGCCCCGTCCTGTCCTGTCCCGTCCTGTCCCGTCCCGCCCCGCCCGGTTCCTCTCCGCCCCGCCTCACTCTACCCCTCCCCACCCCGCCCCACCACGCCTTGCTCTTCCTCGCCCATTAAAGCCCCTACCCGCCTCCCCCAGTCCCACCACACGAAGTCATGCTACGCTACGCCAAGTCTCGTTCCCCGCCGCTCCGCCCCGCCCTCTTCCGTCCCAGCGCGCCCCGCCCATTCTTGCCCAACCGCGCCCCGCCACGCACCATTCCGTCCCGCTTCGCTCAGGTCCGCCCGGTTTCTCTCCGCCCCGTTCCGTTCCGTTCCGCCCCGCCTTACCCCTCCCTAACCCTCCCCACCTAACCCCTCCCCTACCCGTCCCGCTCCGCCCCTGTCCCGCCCCAGCCCCACCACACCAAGCCACGGCATACCACGCCACGCCTCGCTGCTTCGCTCTAGTCCACCCGCCCTGCCGACCCCGCCCTGCCGACCCCGCCCTGCCGACCCCGCCCTGCCGACCCCGCCCTGCCGACCCCGCCCTGCCGACCCCGCCCTGCCGACCCCGCCCTGCCGACCCCGCCCTGCCGACCCCGCCCTGCCGACCCCGCCCTGCCGACCCCGCCCTGCCGACCCCGCCCTGCCGACCCCGCCCTGCCGACCCCGCCCTGCCGACCCCGCCCTGACCATTCTCGCCCTGACCATTCCCGCCCTGACCATTCCCGCCTTGACCATTCCCGCCCTGACCATTCCCGCCCTGACCATTCCCGCCCTGACCATTCCCGCCCTGACCATTCCCGCCCTGACCATTCCCGCCCTGACCATTCCCGCCCTGACCATTCCCGCCCTGACCATTCCCGCCCTGAACATTCCCGCCCTGACCATTCCCGCCCTGACCATCCCCGCCCTGACCATCCCCGCCCTGACCATCCCCGCCCTGACCATCCCCGCCCTGACCATCCCCGCCCTGACCATTCCCGCCCTGACCATCCCCGCCCTGACCATTCCCGCCCTGACCATTCCCGCCCTGACCATCCCCGCCCTGACCATCCCCGCCCTGACCATCCCCACCCAAAGGTGCGTCCAGAGGAGGCTGCCCAGCTCCTGCTCAAATAGTTACTCGCGTTTTCAGGGTCTCCGGTTTAAGCGGGCAGATGGTAGCGATGCGTATTTTGGAAGGAATGCCACAAGTCCGGTTTTGAATTTTGAGTTAAATACGTTAATAATTACAATAACAGGGTTTTTAATGTTTTATCTTCTAGCTATATATTTTCCTTAACCCTTTCACTATCAACGAGATTTTTTTGTCCCGTTGGGTTATGTGGCTACTGATGGGGTAAACAAGTGTTTAAAAATGCTGCACCGATGTCCTATTGTTGCTACTGATCAAAGTGACCAACGTTTTACGGCATATTACATTCGTTTGCACCTATGATACTGAAAAAATAGGCTAATTTTCTACTTTGAAATGTGACTTATTTTATATACAAAGAAAATAAACATTCCAATAAAAATTAAAATTGGTAGTAGAAAAGGTATAATATTCAATTAGCTAAATGCGTGTTTGGTAGCGATAGCTTTTGCTGGTTCGAAACTTTCCCTCAGGTGTTGCGTGAAAGAGGGGATCCCCAAATGGAGTAACTCCGCGGTAACACAAGCAATGAAGTTCAAATGTGTGAAAGTTTCTCAGCAGTTCTGCTCGTATTATAACCATACAAATAATTTGAGTTTGAATCGATAGTAAAACCCTTACTTAGAAAGATGGTATTCTATATTCTGTTTTCTTTCTTATCTTCATATCCGTCTTTTACTTACGTAGTTTAGAGGAAATTATATTGTCAGTCAAACATTGTTTGTTTTCCTCGCAACGACACGTTTCATGGGCCCTCGATACCCAAGAAATGGAAATATCTTGTTTCAACATATAATAAATTACTTCCTCTATGACGTTATGAAGTCATCGTTCATGTTTTGTGGGTACTTGATACCTAAAAATTGTTTTAGGAGAAAAATTGGTTTAGTCTGTCGGTTTGTGAACAACGCTAGTGGATAAACCGTTGTCAGAATTATCACCGAAATTGATATTCACGATCGATCTCACTGATGTCGCGACTCCTCGAATTTGAAAAGGATATTTTGATTTTTGGAAGTACAAGCCCAACGACATTTTCAATATTTTCTCAAAATTGCCACAATTTTTTTCTTTCAATTTCTTGGTAGAAAAGAATGAAATGTACTAATTAAGATGGTATAGAATCTGATTTTGATTGTCAACTCAGAATGTTCGGAAATTACAAATTTCAATTTTTTTGAATTCTTCTTACAATTGTTATTGGTTGTACAGTGTTTGAGTGCACGGGAACTCAAGTAGCGTATTTTTGAAAAAGTTCCAGTACATTTTCTCACAAACGGCTGCATTTTTTTCTCTTGCAAATTTCCATATTTGGAAATAATTCAGTTCTCTATGATATTCCGAAAATCAGATTTTGATCCAGATAATGGGGGTGGGAAAATAAAACAAATACTGAAAAATATGTGTTCATACTGAAAAAAATTATCATGTGCAGTATAAAAAATATCTAGTGTACAGAAATGGAAAGTAAACCATCGATTGAAAGTTGCGCAACTATTTTTTATAAAAATGCAACTTAATTGTGAAGAAACACATTTGCTTACAAATGAATCATTCAAAATATTGCCCATCGCTGGCCACACCTTTTTCCCATTTTTCTATCAGACCTCGAATATTCTGACGATAGAAGTGTTCATTGTTTGAGGCTATCCACAAATCAAGCCATTTTTTGATGTCTTCATATGAGGCGAATTGCTGATTAGCCAGACCATGTGCCATGGAACGAAACAAGTAATTATTAAAGAAGTAATTATTCTAATCGGACATGGGGAATATGTGGGTGGGGGTAGGACTTCCTATCTGAGCGTTACCAAGTAGGTTTTAACAGGTTTGGCAACGTCAGGCCGAGCGTAATTCAAAACTGAACATTTCTGATTATTGAAAGTATTTTCTGTGCTTTAAATGGTCGATTTAATGGTATATGCGTGTGCCTCATAAAATTAACAATTAATGACTATCTAATAATTTTTTTCTCGCCAGTCGAGTTATTATACAGTAAAATCCAATAACGTAATAAAATATTCTGAAGAACTTAACATTATCAGAATCAATGTAGAATAGCTTTTGTAACATACAATGTAAAATTGTGAACTTTCGTGCTTTTTTGATAGTGATGAAAGAGCACAATGCTCTTTCTATTAAAAATATAAGATATTCACTACACTTCCATTAAAACAAGTTTTAAAATTAACAGTGGCTAAATCTGCGTTTTTAATAATCTATGCCTGTCATCAGAAACAATTCCATTGATGTTTGAGTGCCAGGGGAGCAGATGTATGAAACATGACAGAAGCAGCAAATTGAACAATTCGGTAAGCCACCTCGTTTTCTTATTACAATTTATTTAAAAATATAGTTTTCCTGCACTTCTTACTTGAAGTGATGGCAATTTATATTTTTTTTAAAAAAAAGGCTCAAATTTTTTCTTTATTTTTTTATTTGGAAGAGCTAAGGGGCCGTCCACAAATTACGTAACGCAAATTTCGAGTATTTTCATTACCCCCTCCCCCTTGTAACGCAGCGTAGCGCTGTCTCAGACCCCCTCCCTCCCCCTTTAGCGTTATGTATGTTTGACCCGTAAGGACACTTAAAAAGTGGCGCAGGTATAACTTTCGTTAAACTCTCAGTTTTAGAAAACTCATGA
This sequence comes from Acheta domesticus, assembly GCA_031308135.1. Taxonomy (NCBI): domain Eukaryota; kingdom Metazoa; phylum Arthropoda; class Insecta; order Orthoptera; family Gryllidae; genus Acheta; species Acheta domesticus. The sequence goes on along the minus strand of JAHLJT010002406.1, from coordinate 5,088,941 downwards.
AGTTTCTTCTCGTTTCTTTATTCCTGAATAAATAATTCTATAATTCTAACAGATTGTAAGGACAGTAAAATGAAGAATATTGTTTAATTTTTTACATTCAGAGCGGAATCATTCAGTTAATGTGTCCTTCTTAAGGAAATATTAAAATCTGAAAACTGCGTCACTGGATCCTTATCTTAATGAAATGCAAGTATTCTTATCTAATGGAAGGTTAAAAAACAGCCTTGCCAGGGTGTGTACACACTTTGTAGAATCTCTAGAGAATATTGTGCCCGTAACAAATAATATTTCTTCGCGTCTTAAAAACGTTTAATACAAATAGACAAAAAGCAATTACTGAATGACTGGAACTTGTATGGTAGTTGTTAGTTCCCTTTCCTGTTCAGAGGGCGGTGCTTTTCGGGTTTGCCCAACCCCTTTCCCAGCGGCCAACTGTTCTTGGTATTTTATTTCTTGGCGCTTAGGGGTTTGTCATCACGTTGGAATATCTCACGGTATTTCGCGCCGTTCTCGGTTTCTCGGTCGTGCCGCTAGGAGTCGTATGATCGCGACTGTATCGAGCAGTGTTGGCGATTATGCGTCTCCTAGCAGCATGACCGAGAACGACGCGAAATACCGTGAGATATTCCTTCGTGAAGTCAAGCCCCCACGCGCCAAGAAATAAAAACCTAAGTAAAGCGGCGCTTGCAATACCAGGGCATAGTTGGTACTAACTACTGTTCCCCTGCGGACAATAATCTCTTGTTACGATTTTTAATTTCCATTGATGTTTGAGGCAGACATTCACAATTGAACAAAATTTATTTAACAATCTTTATAGTAATATTTTACTTTTTTTTTACCATTTTTTCATTTGAAATTAACCTACGCAAAGAAAACAATCTCTCGTGCTTGCCCCCGTCGACCTACCCGTCGTCCAGTGGGGATTTCTCCAACCAGGTATCTCCCACCAGTCTGGCACCACCCAAGCCCGGACAATATCTAACTCTAGGCTCTCGGCCGTCCTCCCGGCATCCTAAGGCCGATCTCGGACCTGTACCATTACATACATTGTATATTCTACGCCCGAGGTAGCCCATGGGTCCATCTCGGTATTTATTCCCGTGAGGGAATATACCATTGTTCCTGTAGGGAGCCCGTTCCTGAATCACGAACGCAGACGGTTCGCACACAGTTACCGGTGAAGGTGAGATATTGTAGAAAAATTAAGGTGTTCAGAAGTAACATGAGATACTGTGAAAATACCCCATTCCACAAACTGAGCGTTGCAACAGGAAACATCCTTGCTTTTCACGGGATTCGAACCCAAGGAATTGGAGTTCGCGTGCATGAGCGCACCTGCCCTATGCCCCTAGGTTGATTTATCAACTAATTGATGAGCGATTCCGGGCGCATCAACTGCTAAGGTCATTAGTCCCGAAAGTGTAGATGTGTTTATCGCGAGACTCGGTGTCTCTCCTCTGGACGGCAAGATCCGGCGCCGACCTACCCGTCGTCTAGTGGGGATTTCCCCAACCAGGTATCTCCCACCAGCAGGGCACCGACTAAGCCCTTGACCGGTCCCCAGGCATCCTAAGCCCCTGCTAACTCAACCACAATTTCAGCTACCAAAATGAATAGTCAATATTTCTCATACTTTTGGGGCGTCAGTTATTATAATCAATGTGACAGGAAACACGTTTTGGGTTCGAAGACAAATTGAACTAATATGTCCGTTTTTCATTCATTTTTAATTAACCTTTGACATTATGCACTGTTGAAGAGATGTTCCTAGATGTAAAATAAACATTTAGATTAAATAATTTTAATAGTATCTTCGTGAGAAAAAAATAGTATTTAAATCCAGAAACAAATATTAGTCATACAATTCATTGTTTATTGTCCCAAGTCTGATGACAATTGCTCGGAGCGCAGATACTGGCGGATTTTACACTTCATTTCAACTAATATTACGTACGCCTCTCAAAATTATATTTTCTTGCCGACAATCATTCCAATGCTGCATCGTTCACACTTTCAATGTCTCTGAAGAAACGCCCTGAATGGTAAACATGATCTGTAATGAAGCAGAGCAAAGTAAGTTGTAAACATTTCGTTATTTCAATCGAAGACAAATCAAAAGAGTAAGCTATATATCGTAACCAAAATTAGTTCATTAATATTTATACATACATTCACACCATTCATACATTCATACATACATTAAAATTCGTACGTAATACAAAGAAAAGTTTGTTTTTTAAACCGATGAGCAGAAAATTGCTACTCTCTTACCTTACATTCTAGATTGAAAGTCGTCATAATGCATATTCTCTGAATGTTTGTATCACAGTATCATACACCAGATTTTTAGCACCTATTGCCCACAAATAATCCAGGTGGTTGAATTTATTCCAAGGTACTTTTATCATCTTCACAACAGACCTCTTCAGTTGAGCTTGTAGCCTTTTCACGTCCTGAAAAACTAAAAGAAGTGTAGTACATTTCTTTCCTACTGCGCCTGAAAACTTAGTAAATAAAACTACAAGATGCAATACTGAGATATTTAGTCTAGTTTTGCAAAGTTTTTTCGTGAATGAATGCCAAATATTTGATGAAACTGAAGATTTTCTGTAATAATATTCTTGCTCTTTATTTATGGTATTTACGAGGAACGAGTGCTCAACACCAAAGGGAAGAGAACAGAAATGTAAAACACCTTTTTGCAGAATTCTTTTTAAATGTGAACTTTTAATATTTCAACAGCAATTTGACAATAAGTGGATTACTTACTATGATATTAGACAGCCAATCGTTGTCACTGTAAAAAATGGCTACTGGGGTAGTGACTCTCGTCAGATTGTAATCTGGTGGTTTGGGGCTTCCATAAAAGTACGTATTAGAGATTACGCCATAATCCCATTGTCGAAATTGTCCTGCAAAAAAATAAGATCCAATCAAAACGAATAAACGACTTTTCTGCGTAACTTCAATTCGAGTGAGAGTTTTCGATTCATTTTAAACTATACCAGAAACTACTTCTTGAGCATAATGTAGAATTTGTTTAGTGGAGGCTCCTGCGGGAAAGTGAGACAATATAACAGGAAGTTGTGTCTGCAAAAGAAATATAACTTGGCATATAGACAAGTAAATATTGCATTGTTAATCTAATAACGTATTGACATATTTACAATTTAAAGTAGTGTATGTTAGTTGGACAAACTTTTGGTATTCTTCTCCATGTTTGCGATTTTTTCAGGGAAGGGTTTCCTTAAGATATTAGGAGAACTGTGCAAATAAGCCTAAATGGTAATTTTAAATTTTAAAAAGATATGGATTATTGCTTTTAATCAAGTAGTTATGTAAGTAGATATTGAGCCTGTTTTTAATCAAGTAGTAATTGTCCTTAATTACCGTGCGTGATACGGTGAATAAGAAGACTGTTTGTGTCATAGTCAGGGTAATATTCAGTATACATTCTAAATTTAAAAAATGCGTTTGTGGCATTTAGAATCTAAAAGTTGCCCTTTTGCCTAATAAAGAATGTGAGCTAAAATTCAACATTTCTCAAAAACATATGTGATGTGATGTGATGTGAAAAATAAATCTTACTCTGTTAAGTTGTTGCGAGTCCCAACCTGCTATTAGGAACATAACATTTGAGCACACTTCTTGGGTTGGCGCGTTGTCTTGACATGCCTTTCTGGTGGCAGCATCCAGTATCTCATTATTTGGTAGAAATTCATATACTCCCAGAGCATTTAACAACCACTATAAAAGAAGGTCTAATCAGATCGCAGTACGACTTTTAATAGTCACGTGCTCATTTGTAAAAATGATATGCATTGCCAAATTTAAAAAGGCTTTATTAGTTCATTAATATGGTTTATGGTGTTGCGCACACTGAAATGTTGCCAATTTATTATAAAATATTCTGAATTTTCTAATTTTTGGATTTACTATCACATTTCGACTTTTGATTTTCATGATTATGAAACCCCAAACCAAATCTTATTGAGATAAATGTGTCTTGACATCTATGAACACATCTATTTTTTTTTTCTACCTCCACTTGATTCTTCAAAGAGGCTTGAATTTAAAACTTAGATTATTTTGTTCCTATCTTCCTATTACCTTACACGTTCTGACCAGAAGACCTATAATGTTTTGTAAACTTCTAATTTACTACATCATTTGTACGATGGAATCTATTCTCATAGGAAAAAATCGTCCTAACCTGCGACCATTTTGTAACAGAAACATTTTTTAATTTTACTTGCCAGCAAATAGTAAAATAATACACTTGTAATTATTATACTTTTTCGATACCACACAAATTTTTATTTTTTTCATCTTTAAATTTGAAATACTTTTTATCTGCTCTGTTTGCCAAGACAATTGTACTACTCTACAACCGAAGATTTAGTTATGGTGAATGATGAAATAACTCTGTTAATATTCTCAAAATTTTCGTGTGCCGTCGCCACCATCCGTATGCGATGTGAGCAGCACGCTGCCATTTGGCCTCCAAGGACATCTGGAGAGAGCAAGAAGATGCAATTTGACCATTGTAGACTAAATGTTAAATGCAAGTGCTATTGAGTATTTACTAAAGTGAAACAAACACATCGCCAAATTACCAGCAAAAACTTTCACGTCAAACGCAAGATTTGTTCTTGAAAGTGATAGATAATACAAATAATTAAAAAACTGAATCACGATGTGAAAAGCACGCTGCCATTTGGCATCCAGAGAGAGCAAGAAAGATACAATGTGACCATTGGAGACTAAATATTAAATTCGAGCCCTGTTGAGGATGCACTAAATTGAAACAGACATCGCCAAATGAAGACCAAAAAGTTCCATGTCAAATGAAAAATTTGTACTTGAATGCAGTAGATAACACAAATAATTAAAAATTGAATCACGTAAACACAACACTAAAACACAAGACTAACCTCATCCCCGCGATTAGTCCAAGCTATATTCCTGATTACGGGACTTTCCATGTGATTCATAAATGTTACTGAAGACAGGGCACACATGACCCGGATCTTGCTGTTGTACTCGGGTCGAAGAGACATCATCACAAAGAATGCAGTTGTCCCCATAGAATGTCCGGCGTAAAATAATTGCTCTCTCTTAGTTACATTGAGTATGTAATCGATCATTGAAGGCAAATCAAATTCTCCATTCTCATGCCAACTGTAAAATTATTAGAATAATTAATAACAGAGAAAGATTAGATGGAAAGGTAAGAAAGATAAGATGCACACAATGTTTGCACAGTAAATTCTAAAAAAAATCAATCCGAAAATATCAGTTACTCAACAAATCATCATCACTTAATCTCACTAACGCCGCTCTGTTATACAAAACTATCATTCATCCCACTTTAACTTACTCATTCCCAATTTGGTTTACAACAGATCATACTCATCTCGATCGCCTTCAAACATTTTAAAAGCTTTAAAAGAAAAAGCATTAAAAAAAGCTTTATGGCTGACCACTGAATGAACATAAAAAATATGTACAGTATATATGCTTTTTCGAGAAAAAAAAATGTTTACATTCTTAAGAAAATCGATCAGCTTCTCATTTTCTTATCGTACAAAACTAAACAGTTGAATATATCTCTTCGATTGATGATGTGTTCCTTGAGAAATGTTTCTCCAAAATGTTCATTCACTTTTTAAGTGAGATTTTGTCTGAAGATTATGTATCGTGTATCCTTATAATATATCTTTTGGTTTATCTTTTATTGAAGTATGTTATTGCATTAGTTTCGTTTTACTTTCCGTTATTTAAACAGCCTATAATAAACATCTATACCTCTTTTCGGATATAAAATCTACAAGTCTTGTATGTACTTCGATGTGAAGCACTAACAATAAACACAAATAATACTGGGGAGAGAAAAGCCTTCATGAAAACATAAGTAGATATTTTTTCTGGGCTTGAGAAGAACGTTCAAGCTAAACAAATTATAAAATTCAGCTTAGTTATCTATTATCTGTATCTACACCTATTAAACTTTCTCGTATGCTAAATCTTACCTAAAATCCCAGAATTCTTTCGAAGAGGTGTCGTATCGAACATGTCTTTTCGAGTAGGTATTTCCTCGAAAATTTCCAAGCCATACGTCATATCCTGCATCAGCAAGTACATATCCTGGGAATGAAGAGTTGTTATTGTTAAGAAGAAATGAGGGAGATTACTTCTTCTGCTTTGTGAGATAGTTTACAAGTAATGGTGTTTCATGTCAAATTTTTCAATTCCATTCATACAGATCAATATTTGTAGTATCTCCAGTGGATAAATGTATGTTTATACTGTAAAATGAAATTTAGCTTAGCAGTTGGCAGGCATCATTGTAGGAAGAATATACCAAATGTCAGAAGAACTTGAGAGACAATTCTAGACAGCAAACAATTCTAAGACACGAATATTTCCTCATGAATTGTTCTAAAAAGAAAAAAAGTAGGCATGTTGAAATGACTGAGTGTTTTTGTGGTACCTTGATAATGGATAAAACTCATTTAAGTTATTTTCATTTTTACCACAATAAACTCTGGCACTGTTGTGTAGTGTAAGTAGTATATCATTATTTACTGTAATATTTTATTTCTTGAAATTGTCCATGTATTATATTCGTAATGGTACCACACAATTGTGATAAAATATAAATATAGTAGTACGTTAATGTAAATTATGTACCCAATTGCTAATGACTTCCTGCGATGCGAGTGTGAACTAAAAATCCTCTGGGAAATACATCTGTATTGTTAAGTATTTTCCCCAAATGTTCCCCCAAATATTTTTATTTAATGTGACTGGCATTATTGCATAATTTTATAATATATAAGTAATGTCCATCGGAATTAAAATCTTAATACAATAACGAATTTCTCATAAAGATGTTTAAGTCGTGGCTAGTGTGCCGTCGTATTCTCAACGTTTGGAGGACATTTTTTCTCAGAAATCGTTACGTAAACTTCATTTGCCATCTTCGGTGCGTATTAGCCGCATGTCTTCAGCTTCATCCCCACATTGCTTGAAACTTAAAACTTAACATCCCTGGCGGGGATCGAACCCACGACCTTTGGATTAGAAGTCCAACGCGCTATCCTCTGCGCCACAGGGACTGTGTATGTATGTTGATAGCGTACAGCTGTAGTCGAGTGTGTGCAATCACTGGAGTTGGCCATATGATGATGCGTTTAGGAAAGGCCATTTTGTTGACGTAATGGATGGACGCACTTTCAACAATGGGAAAGTCGAGCGGTATTTGTTTCGAGACTCGGCCGCAAACCCGCAACCCTCTCCTCATAAAAGAAACACATTTTCTGTAGGAGCGTAGAATTATTATTTGAAAAGCCATAGAAGATAATCGCAGCTTTTAGTTTACATCGGTGTCCGATGTATCAGAAAACGATAACTTGCGAAAGAACAATTTTTTAAAGATTTGAAACCACTTCTGGTGAAGGTACATCAGTGTCGGTAGATGTTTTACATCGCAAAATTGTATGTAATTATGAGTTAAATAAGGGTTTAGATCTAAAATATCTTATTGTATAATAACTTTTCATTTGTCCAGTTAAATTACCAATCTTACATTAAAAGTAAGTGGATTGTTGCATTCTGTCGGAAAAAGTAAGAGTATTCCTTTTCACATTCTCGAAAGCCTACGTAAAAATTGTGCAATGCGACAAAAAAAAACCACGTCGACATTTTGATGCAAATACGATTTGGGGTTTCTGATTCCAAAAATGTGTTTGCATTTTCGAAATGTCTGTTCATCTGTCCTCCCACCAGTGAGCAATAATGTAGCGAGTAAATCGTTCACAGGATTTTCATCCAAACAGATCGTCTCTCATCGATCTAACTGAAGTTAAGGTCCTGCAATTTCGAAACGTATCTTTAATATTTGAGAATACTTAATATTAAGCCCTTCATATTAGGCGTCGTATTAAGCCCGTCAAATAGTACGAGTGTCATTTAATAGACCTATTATTTGTACGTTATATTGTTATTATTATTGTTATTATTATACATTTATTATTTTTCTTTTTTCAATACAAAAAATGTCGGGGTTTCTTCCCAAGACACAATTTGTCTGTACAATGTTTACGGAGGTACAAAGAAAATAAAGTATACAGAACAAACACTTCAGAGTTATTCTCAATTATTGTTGTTGTTGTTGTTGTTATTATTATTATTATTATTATTATTATTACTATTGTTTTCTGCTTTCGCTATACGCCAAGAAGAGGTTCACTTTTACGTTTGTAACTAATGTTATTCATAATTAGTTTGTATCTTTCTATCACTATGCAGTACCAGACTTCTTAACTGTTTTCTTTCGTGATAATGTTGCAAATAATACTCCCGCAAAGAGTATTGTGTCTTGTCCTCATTAGCATAATCACGGAGGCTACGAAGCATAACTCCTACCGGAAACTGATAACTTCCACTAACGCACTTTCAGCCTCCGGTGGTGTTCTTCCGCTCGTACGAACACTCGTAGCATTTTCTTAAGATAAACGTCTCTTTGTTATTCTTCGTATAAAATATGCTTTCCTGTTTTAGTCTATAGTCTTTGTTTTATATTTTCTTCAGAAGTAACGTAAACGAACCCCGATGATTCCTTTAAATTAACGGTACGCAACAATTATATCAAGTTATTTATGCCAGCAGATTAGGGGGGAATTCTAAAAAATATTTGCATATCTTTTAAAGCGGTTCTTAAATAACATTCTAAGTCTATGAAAAAGTATTGTGGTGATTGCTTGATGGAAAAGTACGATTACGGTGATATTTTGCAATTTTGAAAACTTGAAATGTTCTCGTCCTCCCATTCACGCGTTCTCTCATTGACTCACTCTGGTTTACCTACTCTCCCATTCACTCACTCACTTTCTAATGCACTCATTCATTCATTCGCGTAATCGTTCGCTCGCTTATTCACACACCCGTTTATTCACTCGTCCACTTATTCACTAATCTACTTATTCATTCGTCCACTTATCAATTCATCGGCTTATTCACTCGTTCACCTATTCACTCGTCCACTTATTCACTCGTCCACCTATTCACTCGCCCACTTATTCATTCGTCCACTTATCCACTCAGCTCCTTATCCACTCATGAATGAACATGAATGGGTGAGTGAGAGTGATGGAGTGAACTGAAGAATGAGTGAATAAAAGAATGAGTGAAAAAGGTCAATCCCTCACTCTCATTCACTCCTTCTTCCAGTTTTCCAGTCACTCACTATTCCATCACCCACTCATTTATTTACAACTTTATTTCATTCAACAATTTATTCTCGTGCGCTCGCTGCCACACAATTACAGTTGTCCCCTAGCATCTCATGGTGAGCGAGAGCGTGCGTAAGAGAGAGAGAGAGAGAGAGGGGGGGAGGAGAGAAGAGCAGCGCACCGAGGGCGCGGCCGGGCAGCGTGACCACCCAGTCGGCGGAGGAGGAGAGCAGGCCGTGCATGACGAGCGCGGGGGCCCCCAGGCGCCCCGTCCCCGCCCCCGCCCCCGGCCCCTGGTCGCGGCCGCGCGGGATGCGGTGCAGCGTCAGCACGTAGCCGTCCTCCGTGCGCACCGCGTGCGTCTCCTGTGGGTAGCCGTAGGTCCTGATCAGCTCCGGCTGCGAAACAAGCACGGGATCCACAGGTAGTTCGAGATTCGATGGAATTGAGAGAAAACGAAGCAGCCTGTGGGCGTGTGAGCAGTGTCGGCACTATATTGCGATTTTTCCAACTTTGCCCCTCGAGGCCCGTCTTCACGATGGAATATGTCACGGTATTTCGCGTCTCTCTCAGTCGCGCCGCTAGGTATCGCATGATCGCGACCGTATCAAGCAGTTGCGATCAGGCGACTTCTAGCGACATAACTGAGAAACACGCGAAATGCCGTGTGATATTCCATCGTGGCCGTAGAAGCTTGAGTGACAGTTGGAAAAATCGCACTATAGGCATGGCCTGACCGGGCGATCCAAGATAATAATGAAATTAGTTATGTATTACCGAAGGCGTTTTGGCTCTACGAGTATTTGTTCACAGCATTTACAAGAAAATACTTCGAATTTTAGATAATATTATCGTTATTACATCCATTTTCGAACTTGAAATTTCTACGTATCTCCTCCGTACTGTTAATATTGATGAATGTAAATCATAAGCACGCGAAACAGTAACTATTCATTTGATTATAGCAAAAACGCAAAGATTAATGCTCGTGAAAAATTCTTCCTTTGCATGTGGTTCGCAGATCAGAAGTGACATTCTATGCAAATTTTTTCTCCAATTACATCCACCTTTTAAAAAAGGACATTTCCAGAGTGTAATATGAATATTAGCATTTGTATCTGCTTTCCAGCTTTGTTCCACACACCAGTTTTAATTAATATTGCCTCAAAGAATATGACAACCAAAACAGTAAAAATCGATAGCATACATTATTTTTTTTAACTTTTTTAATTTGGCAAGACAAAATCCATTATTTTTAATTCTTTAGTTTCTTTTTAGTCATCTCAAATACTTATTAATATGATACAACGTAAAATAAGTAAAATTGAGCAGCATATTGTAAATGAGGCAACTTGAATTCCTTTATTAAAATGATGATAAAAGTTGAAGGCGCCAGTGAGAAGTTTCAAATGGGGTTGCTGTTCACATTTTTTTCTAATAGAGCAGCATTTTAAAATAAAGATTGTTTATGTAAGAAAGAAAGTAAGGAGAGTATATTTTGTCTTTTGTGAAAGACCTAATGCAGTGAGAAATTTTTAATGTTGTGCCAGGATTGAGTAATGTAAGACGAAGTAGTTTAAGAACAAACAGTCGTAAAAGTTGTCGCAGTTTTATGAATGATGATGCTCACAGTTTCTGAGTTAGGTCATGCGGAACAAGAATTTAGAATGTGGGAAATTTTTAACACAACACAATTTGTAACACATTTTTGTGTAATAAATAGCTTTAGGTCCATTAATTAATATGGATCTTAAAATACGATGTACAAAATTAAAAACACTTTAAAAATAATGTTTAGAGGAATTGCAATCATGCAGAAGATGCTTACCACTGAAAGCATGGCGTCCCTCAATATGTCCTCTGGAAGGCCGGAAACCAATTTCACCACCAACAGTAATTGCACAAGATTGATAAACATTGTAATAATATTATTACGTCGGAAGAGCTTTACTGACAACTCACATCATAATTACGATGCCATGGGTTTTATGAACTTACTACCAGCAGAAACGTATTCACGCGACTGAGTATAGCTAGATACGCACCATTTGTTCCATAACTTCCCGAAGCTCTTTACTTCTTGTCCTGAGAAAGCATTTGTAGCAATTGTGTATTTATTCCTTGAGAGTCGCCTCAGCATTCCCCACGTGTAAGCTATGTGCCGTTTTGCACAACATCCATTGAGGAGGAATGCGTAGAAGAAGCATCGGCACATTTAGGAATATTTGCAGACAACTTCCTACTACCCATACCTTACCTCCTTTACATAAATAAACCAGTGAATTCGTTTGAATAATTCTTAAATAGTTGCTTTCAATTTAATATGTTCATCTACAGGAGAAGCGCAGATAAAATAAATGAAAACTGACCTAACTCTCAGTAGATTTGACTTCAGGGCTACATTTCAACAGATAACCTAGGACAGTGATTGCCTACTTGTATGATGTATATTAAAACAATTTATATGAAATTATTGACAGTTGAGCATTCTCTATTCACCTATTAGGAATTCATCGACATCCACTTGAATATTTCAATGACAGCAGACTGAAGTTATTAATCTCCAGAAGAAGTCCTTTCCATGACACCATCAGCAGCAAAAGCAATGAATCACCAATGAGACGTAGGCTGGACTGAAACGTAGAACTAAACCCTGGATTCGGTTTGTACCGGATTGAAAGTTATTCGTGAGTTCCCGATCTGCCTGTTGAATAGAGGTCACGAGTCTTCCGGTTTTGGACCCTCGTCACGTCCGCGGCCGTGCGTGGCCTCCACACGGGCGGGTGACGTGACAAACGCCGTGCGGTCGCGTCGCTCAGAGCAGCGGCAACGCTGCGTTACGGTGAGCCCAGTGACAACTGCAGGGCCTCTGACATGGAGGTACTAGGGTTCGATTCTGTCCTTCAGGACCTGGAGGTACTAGGCTTCAGTAGCTTCTTGGCTGACCTGGAGACGTCTCCTGGACAGCCAAGTAGTTATTCTCGGGTTTTTATCTCTTGGCGCCTGGGGGTCTGTCTTCACGATGGAATATCTCACGATATTTCGCGTCGTTCTCGGTCGTGCTGCTAGGAGTCGCATCATCACGACTGTATCCAGCAGTGCTGGCGATCGTGCGACTCCTAGCGGCATGCCGAGAACGACGGGAAATGCCGTTATTCCATCGTGAAGACAAACCCCCATTCGCCAAAAGATAAAAACCAAAGTATACTCCTTGGGTTCGAGTACCGACGGCGGCAGAGTTTTCGACACTAGCTGGGGAGCTAGGTCGAGTTCAGTCGGTGTTTGAAGGAGAATTCTAGAGGTCGGCTCCTCTGATCGGAAGTTTTCCGTGGTTTCTCCGATTAACACCAGGCGGAGCAGTGCCCTAACAAACGGGCCACGGACCGCGCGCAATCATTCCTTCCTCTTCCTTCTCGTGTTCTCGCCCCTTACACACACACTCACACTAACTTTCACTACACTACCACACATGCCGGGAGACAGTCGGGTGCTAAGAGCTTGTCACGGGTGGGGATGTTCCTACAAAAATAATAAAAAGAAAAGAAAACAACGGACAAGGCAATTTGAAAATAGAATCACCGCAAAAGAATATTTCAGATATCAGTTGAACGTAGCTAGAAGAAATCTATGTCCACACTCTGAAAAAAAAAGTTATTAGTTTCATCTTTCGTCAACGGATTGTTACTTCCGCCTGCACTGTTACCTTGCTGACAACCCCTCGCCCATCCCATTGATTTTCAAAAGTTCGCCTGTAAATGACTTATGCCCAATGCCATATTTACTAACAACAAGAAACAAAACAATGTGTGCTTAAATCCGTCCTTGGTAGGGATTCCCGTGAGCGTGATTTAACACGTAATATTGTTAGTTTTTTATACACACCTTTTGCACGGAGACCGATAAGCATTACGACCCGTTTTGTGATCTGCCCTTCCTGACACCTGAATAGTCCCCTGCTCCGCAGGGTCCCGGGAGAGAGGCCCCGCTGGTTCCCCACTTCTTTTTGAACCTGCTCCCCTCGGGGCGGGGGCGGTGCCCTTCCTCTTCTCGGAGAAGCTGTCGGAGGCAGCTCTTAAAGCGATGGTCACAATGGAGCCGACTTCGTCCGAAACTTCGGTCGGCCAATGTCGGACATTTTTGTCCGATTCGTTCAAATACGTGATGATAAATGGAAATGATCGTAGTGATACCGAACGATCTCTTCCGTCCGGAAACATCGGCTGTCGGACGAAGATCTGTTTCTTTATGTATGATCATGAGAAGAATATCAACATAACGGATATAATATTTATATTGTAATTGTGGTAATACAGTGGTTTCTAAGTCTCTTATTGAAATTTCTGCCAGAAGTGCACTGGTATTTCCTCCTACTGGCGTTCCAGTATTTTGTTTATATATTCTGTTGTTAAATTTTAGATACATATTATTAAGTAATAATTTAGTGGCTAATACTATTTCATCTGTACGTATGTCTAGTATCAACTGTGATTGATTTAAACTTTTTGTTAAAGATTTCAAAATAATGTCATGGGGTATGCTAGGATACATCTGAACAATATCTAGAGATATTAACCTGTCATCTGCAGAAATATTAATCTGTTTTAGTTCTTGAACTACTTGAGTTGAGTTTTTAGCTGTAAATTGACAATCTTTGGGCATATGTGTCTTAATTATTGAATTGAGAAATTTTGAAAATAATGGGTTGATTGTTGAAAATAATGGGTTGAAAATAATAAATTGAATTGAGAAATTCTGGGGTATCTGTACTAGAAACGACCGGACGAACAGGAAAACCATTTTTATGTGTTTTAACAAATCCATATGCTCGAGATATATTAGGGGTAGTTGGATATATATTGTTATAAGTTTTTTGGTCTATAAATTTCTTTATTTTCTAACCTTTTATCATTTGCTGAATTTTATTTAAAAATATCCTTGATAAATCTTTTGTTCGTTAGGTATAGCCCGACAGGCATCCGTCGGTCAAAATTTCGGGAAAAATCTGATCCGCTGTGACCACCCACTCTCTCCGTTTCTCATTTCTAGTTGGTGAGCGTTTTCGAGGTGCTTCGGCTACTGTAACCGGTTACGGGTGAGGGTATCTAACTGGTAAGGTAGGATAAGGAATTGAGTCTGTCTCACAATGCCTCACACACGGGAACAAGGAATAATACCAGCGAAGTAAAGCCAGTATCTCCCACGTAAGCTTTTAAGTCACCCTGGTAGGGGAACGTAATAAGTAAAGAAGTTGCATGGGGGATAGGAAAGACCCCTTTGTGACATTACAGGGTAATGAAACCATGCCCAACCATGCTCGGAACAAGATCCTCAGCTCATGCTTGCCTTAGAGATTTCAAGAGTCCGGATTAGGAAACTTATATGAAGTTGGTAAAATAATGGATTGCAAAGAAAATACAGAAAATTTGTAGTTAAAATGCGTTGAAAGGAAGAGTAATAATTTACTCTTAATCAACAGAGTTACGACCTTTTGAAAATTGCTTCTCATTTCCTCCTCTCTTAAAACTGCTTTCATTCCTGATAGTGATTTTTGTCCTTTTATTGTGGGCATTTATTCATTCATTCAGGGAATTCTGAACGGTACTTTGCTGTTTAGAACCTACGTAACAGCCCAGAATGATAGAATGACATTAATTCCACCGCTATTGTCTACATTTTACTGGTTCTTCTGCGGTAGATAAGATACAAACCAAAGCAGTATGACGGACAATGAACATGAATGGCGAATTAATGATTAATAAACTCAGAATATGCTACACGTGCCAGTTATATGTACACAAGGAAAGTAAGGTATCTCATAAATCTAGTTTTTGAGTTTGATGAAGAACTTTTTTTTTTAAATAGTATATTTTTACTTGTATATATTGAATTGAATTAATATAGTTCAAAAGACATCTTGTATATAATAAAGTGAAACAGTGTGACCTTAGATGTGAAACAAACAGCTCCGCGCATACTCAGAATGAAAACTTCTGCAAAATTAAACTTTCATAAATGTTCTTTTCTAGTGTACCGTCGATGGATGAAGAATAGTATGAACTGAAAGAAATACATTCTTCAGGAGAGATTCATTAATTCACAATTCTTCCGCAACATCTGCCTTACTTCCGTCCATTTTTTGTTATTTGAGATCCCATCAACTACTAGGTCATAAGCGACCACTACTGGGTTTAACGTTATGCTAACTGTGAAGATGACATGAAATAATGATGATAGGGGGTGAATGGACGAACACACACCCAGGTTTGAGGCGGGACCCTTCGGTCCGAGATCACTACGGCACTACTACCTTAGCGATCTCGGCCACGGGGCAGACTCTTTCGTCCCTTGACCTCTCTCTCCTTGTGTCCCCCAAGTTCTCCTCCTTTAGTTTCCGCACCCTGTCCAACGCGAATCGCATCGCCGCCTTGATGTCCGGAAGTCCCCGGACCCGAGTACGCGCCCGCCACAAGGGTGTGTTTGGGCGGCCTTGTAATAGATCACTGCGCACACATATCAAGAGGTGCAAGGGAGGGGATGCGGGTGCCGTGGCGCCGCCTGCCCCATCAGGGCTGGTTAGGCCCCCTCCCCTCCCAGGACATGCATCATCATCTTGGCGCAGCGGACGCCGGGCTCGAGGGCGCCCACGATGGTAATAGGTAGAGACCGGGAAAATACGTAGTATAAAACCTCAAAATATGTTCATAAATACGTAATAAAAACAGTAAGAATATGTAATAAATATGTAAATTCGGATATAATATGTAATATTAAAATACACTAATAATAAAATACATTTACGTTTTACAAAACTAAATCTATAAAAACTGCTCACTTCACATCATACAACTTTCTCGTCAGTAGTAAAAGTCTCATCTATTGTAATCCAGGACCGTAGTTTAGCAGCCGGACTAATCGCAATAGAAGTCATCGCACAAACTGGCGAGATCTACGACCGGCAAACATACATTGTAGCATCTTCGTCGAAGTGTTACACGTCAGTGATCGCAATTTTTTTTTCCCGAAATTGTTACATATCACAACACGCGATGTCAATGATGCTTTGGACAACTAGAATTCCCCAATAATGAAGGGAAAATGCTGATATTTTAAAAAAATACATATTTTCGTAAAAAATATGGAATTAAATAGAAAAAATTGATAAAATCAGAAAATAAAATGTGAAAACAGCAAAATATGTGAAATATGTAATGTAGTACTAAATATGTAAAAATATGTAACGAAAAAATTGGATATTGTGTTAAGAGGGCTATGATTCGCCAAGATTACAATTTTGAGAACGGTAAGTAGAAAGACAAAAAATATGTAATTACATAAAAATCCGGTCTCTAGTAATAGGGGACATAATGCGTGGGAAAGAGGGAGGAGGAGGGGAGGTAGGTGGGAAGGGGGTTGGGTGACGGCAGTGATCTCAACGTTATAACTGGATGCACAACTGCAATGCTTTAGAGGGTTGAAAATTGTGACGATCGTTTTTCGTTAGGTTGGCAGCGGTGAACGTGTATCTACAGAATTTCTTACGGATTTAAATGTGTCCTGTGTTTTGTTAGTGACGCTTAAAATCGTCTCTATAAAGGAAAATGGAATGAGTATGCATTACTACATATTATTTGGTGGCCAATGTTTTAATAATATTTTTTTATGTTTCTTTTTACACAACAATTTTTATTTCCCGTAAATTGAACTGAAGAAATTATTAAAAATACTAATCAAACACCAATGCACTGCCTGAATTTTAAAAAAGTCTCCAAGATATGTACGATTGGATTGTTAACGATTTATAAGTAAATTGCAATTTTAAAGTATTAAATATTGCTTCCTCTCTGAATTTTTTTTAAGATTTCATGAACATTAAAGATAATAAATGTTTTAAATTTTAACGAGACGCGAATTCCTGCCGTTTGGTTCTGAGATAATGAGGGAAGAATTGACGTTCCACCATCGTGGCGTACCGTCACGATTTCTCAGCCCTAAGCGGTGTCTCCAGTCTACACTAAAGCTCAATAGGTGTCGGACAGAGGTGAAGTAGTTGGCAAAACTGTGTGAGTCCATAGGTGGAGGGCGGACAGTGATGGAATGGGGACGGAGATTGTGAGGGCAGGTGCAAGGGGATTTGGGGGCCGGGCGGTTGGAGAGCTTGCGTTGGTGGGAGAAGGTCAGGGGGCGCAAGAGGTTGGAGGGCGGGGTTCGGGTTGGAGCGGACGGGAGCTTCAGGACGGATACTGGTGAGGGATGGAGGGTGGGGTTGGAGAGTACATGGGTTGGAGGGCGGGTTGGAAACGGGTTTGATAGAGGTGGAGAGTGAGAGGTGCGAGGGCGAGGTGGAGGATGGGGTTTAGTGTTGTAGGGTGTTGGGGGTTGGAGGGTGGATGGCGGGCGTGGAGAATGAGGGATTGGGGGTGAGGGTTGAAAAGTGAAGAGTTGAAAGGTGGGAGTGGAGCGTGGGAAGTGAGAGGGCGGGAGCTAGGACGGTGGGGATGGAGCGTTGGTTCTTAGGGGTCGGAGGGTTGGAGGGTGGGGTCATAGGGCGAGTTGGAGGATAAGCTTGGGGGTTTATAGGTGTCGGGTGTCGGGGGTTGGAGGGTGGTTGATGTGGAGAACGGGAGGTTGGAGGGCAAGGGTTGAAAGGTGAAGGGTTAAAAGGTAGAGGTGGAGGGTGGGGAGTTAGAGGAGTGGGAGGGTTGGGTCTTAGAGAACGGAGGGTTGGGAGGGTCGAAGGGCGGGGGATGCAGGGCGATATGGAGGGTGGGGTTTAGTGATGTAGGTTGTCGGGGGTTGGGGGTGAGAGGCGGAGAAAAGGGGGAATTGGGGGAGAGGGCGGTGCAGGAGGGTGAACGGCGGCGTGGGTGTTGGGGAGAGGGGGCAAAGTGCGACCGGTCGGAAGGCGGAGTGTGCCGAGAAGAGGGTGCAGGATGGGAACGGGGACGGGAAGGGAGTCCAGACGACATACGGTGATACAGTGGCCCTGACTGCAGTCGCTTGCATAAGCCTCCAGGCGAATGGTTTCTTTCTGCGCGGGTATGGTACTGAAATATTGGTGCACTATTACAGGGACGGATCCACCCTATCATGTGGAGGGAGGGGGGCTACCAAAAATGTTTGTTAAATAACAACCATATTTGTTATGATATTGTATATTGTTTTTGTATCGTAAAGATGATAGTATTATTGTTTAAATAATTACATAATTATAATATAAATAAACATTTATATCAATTTTGGCTAATAGAGGAAAGTATCAAAAGAAAACTCTAGGCGTTTGGGGGGGTCTCGCTCTGTTCAGAATGATGAATATTTGAAAATACTCATTCCTTTTTTTCTTTCGTTCTCCTTCATTTTCTCTATCTCCTTCGCCTCACATTTTCTTGAACATTAACGTTCTTTCATCCAGTTTTATTTAATCCGTTTCTCATGTATCATTGTTTTATTCTCACATACAAATAACTCATTTTATCTCAGATAATTTCTACTGCGTCCTTCATTCTTTACCCCTTTCTAATTTAACTTATTTCCGGTCAGTTCATATATTTCCTACTGATGTTACTACTTTTGAGGGCAAAATCTGTTAGGTTTGCGATTTCTGTCCCTGTCTTTACTTATCTTTGGATTTCTATTCACAGAAAAGAGTCTTCAAATATTGAATCGATGATTGATAAAAACGTTCTTGAAGCTCATATCAAAGAGACTTTTCACTGTTGGTCTGGCAGATATCTTCAGCGTGCTAACATCTTTGACTGCATGAGAAGTACTGTTAACACACAATTTGGTAGTTGTTGCAATACTTTATCTAGTTGATATTTCATCGGATAGACTTGATAAGGTAGCTGTTTGTTACTCGACATCAATTACGCTACCCTTTGATCAACTGGTACACGATATTTCAAGTAAATAAAAACCCAGATTTGCTAAGATTATTATTATTATTATTATTATTATTGCTCCATATCACGACTATAGATATTATGAGTCGGCTGAGTATAAAATCTACTCCAGGTTGCAACCAGCTACCTAAGGAGCAGATCTAGGGACTGTCGGTGCCTCTACAATACTTTGCGCAAAATGTGAGCTGTGCCAAATAAAGCAATTTCTTGCACTTCCCAGTCCTTTCAATGACCTGGAAGTTTAGCCAAGTTCTTACACAAATTTTGCGGAACAAATCCCAGAGCTCCGATAACTATCGGGACGACCTGTGCTTTCACGCCCCACATTCGGCTGATCTCGATTTCCAAACTCTTGTATTTAAGACGTTTCTCTGCCTCCTTGGTTACGACATTTTGATCGCAAGGCACAGCAACATCCACAAGTAGACGCGATTTTTTCTCAAAATCCCGGATAACAATATCCGGTTTGTTTGCCGCTATCGTGCGATCCGTTTGAATTTGTTGGTCGTACAATATCGTACACAATCCAACCGATGTCATCGGTTTTGGTGAGTGTTCGTACCACTTGGGCAGAGGCGGGATTCGGGGGGGGCAAGGGGGGGCAACTGCCCCCCCAATGTTGGGACATATTTAAAAAAATATATTTAGACATTGCATTCAAGTTTATGTTAAAAAAGATTTACTTTTTTCTGTATTTTCAGAAGAATTTTAATAATAATTAAGGGAACAATAATTTTATTTAGCTAAGATAATACCATACTGCATAAATAAATTGGCAAACTTTAGTTCAATAGTATGAAACGCGCGGGATAATGTTCAGCGTTACTGTGAATATCCCGTATTGAAAAAAACATCCTTCAATTATATTTTACTTTTAAATGATATTTACTTGGAAATTGAACAGTTTCATGCATAAAATTATGGTAGGTTTGACATCTTGTACTTCCTACTCAGTTTCGAACTTCGAAGAAGAGAGAACGAAGTCTCTGTTCTTTCGGAGCCCTCAACACATCCACAGTACGTGTCCTTTCGGCACTGTAGATCAGTGGGGCCAGTGGCGGGCTTTCTCACGCCACGACACTCACTCACACACACGTACACACACACACACACACACACACACACACACACACACACACACCACATAAATCAGCCCAGCTTATCGGAATGACCAACCTCACAGGCGCTGAAAGAGTTATGAGGAAACAGTGGGCGGCTTGCGGTACGATTCAATAATCGGTACTATTCACACGTAATTCGTTTAATTCAGACTGGTGGAGAGAAATGTCTTGTAAATGATGTGGAAAGTTTATTCTTAGTATTTTGCTTATAGACCAAAATAAATACTCTACTATTAATAATAAAATTTAAAATGTCTTAACGACAGCTGTGAGTGACAGGGACAAAAGAGAGCAAAATAAATCAGTCGTTAATTATAATAAGCCTATTGTCCACCCATTTGGTTTTCTCATTTTTAAATTGTTTTTGCGGGCTGTGAAATAAATGTTTGTCCAACATGAATGCGGACTACTGTCCTGGTCCTCAGTCAGAGGGCTTTCGGTATAGGTGACGATGACATCTCTGCGACGTCATAAGAATAAGAGCTCAGTTGAGTTCTTGCAGTACTGGCGAACGCACGAGCTTTTTTTATAGTGAAACGTGCCAGATCAAGAAAGTAAGAAGATTTCAGCTCTTGTATCTGACAGGTGAGAAATTAATGTTCATCGCGTTTAGTTCAAATTAGAATTTAATCAATAGCTAATGAATAATACAAGTGTTATTGTTTACTGAAGGAAATATGACTTTACCAGACGACAATCTCATAGACACTTTGTTCTCCTAGAAGTTATAGCAAACTTCGGTGGCCATTGACTCACGTTATTCTAGTATCCCCTGGGTAATCGAGAGAATAACATCTCTTCGTTAATGTCGACAGAGGAGTGTCAAATAATACGTTAATCTGCTTTGCAGCCTACCCAGGAAAAATGATGATAATTTAAAAAAGGTTTGTTATTGCTATGAATCGTTAAAGTTGGTGCATGGTAAAGTTCGGCAAACTGACAGTTTTGACCACTTTCCAGAATGTAGAATGTTTTTATCTCGTCGATTTAGCATTGCGTAGCTAATATTTATGTACTTCAATGCACGCAATTTGTATGTCATTAAAACTGTAAATTTTAATTACAATTTAAATACTTCAATCATTTAATTCTAATACTGAACACTGATCATTGTAAAGAAAATTATTTGATCGTCACTTTCCTCAAATAATTTAATTTCAATATTCAATTTTATACTTAACATGTGAAAAATTGCTACATTCATGTAATTATTTAAACAAGAACAAAATAGTGAAAGCAAAATGTTTACATATGTTTTGTCAAAAAATGTATTGATGAGTAAAGTTTAAGTGTACCGTCACACAAAATTTGACATTAATAATTATGTATCTTTATTCGATTCTAATAACTAGACCGCGGGATTACATGGAATTGCTTGTCGGTTTTTTGTTATTTGTTAACTGTGACGTTATGGTAACTGTGAAGATGAAATGATATGGTGATGATAGGGGGTGAAAGGACGAATAGAAATGCAACCATGCCCAAGGCGGGAGTCGAACCCGCGATCCTTCGGTGCGAGATCGCTAAGAACTACCTGCGTATATCACATGTTTTTGTCTAGAAGTGGGTCGAACGTTGAGAGGTAGAAGCGATAAGTCGGAAAGTTCCGTTTCATGCAAGACGTCAGTACAAAATGTGTCATGGCAAAAGGAAGCAAAGTTTCTCGTAATAATAGTCCGATAATTTTTAAAAATAAATAGGAAGAACAATTTAAAAAAACAGGAGATAATACAAAATGATTTGTTTCTCAGACATTTTTTAACCATGTTAAAGAGTATAATCTACACGGTGAATCATGCAGCTGAGTACAAGTAAATTGATAAACGTGTATTTTGAAAATAGATTTCATGAAATTTCTGATATGGATTCAGATAACAAAGTTTTTGCTTTACCATTTGCAATGTTGACAGCGTAAATCACGATTTACATTTGAAAACATTGGATCTTCAAAATGATATAGAATTGAAAGACCAATTCCAACACCAGGAAGATCTACTTCATTTTTAATAAAACATTCTTCTGTTTTACTGCTTTTTACTGTTTCCTAAGCTCCACATGCATGCTGCCATTATTTTAAGTATGTTTAGGTCTATAGGGGGACAAGTTTGAAATCTCCCTTCTGGGAGGGGCCTAGTTTCGCGGGCTTCTCCCACCGCTGCTAGTGTGCTAGAGTAGCTGAACCTACTGCGCGCACATGATTCGTCGCCCTCCCCCAGCAAGGAGGAGCTATAAGTCATCAATGTCGCAGCCTGCAGCCTTCGCTGTGTGACGTCATTGTCGTCCTCAGAGGAACTGCCCCGCAAAGAAACGATAATTTTGTAAACTTTTGTTTTCGTCGTCATGTTTGTTTTCATACATTCTTCTTCGATTTTCTTAACGTGTTCACCACACTTCTTCCATTGATTTGGGCAATATTCAGAAAATAATATTCGGCATACATTTTCTTTAACTCATAGACGAGTACCGATGCTTTCTTTCGTAACATGATTCTTAATGGAACTCCAAACTAATACGATGGAATGGAGATCGGGATGGTAAGGAGGAAGCTTGATGTTCAGATTATATTACCTTCAAACGGTTGTCCCAGTGTTAGAAACAAATACACACAATATTATTCCTGTGAACTTCACTTGAAATTAGGCCTACGCTAAGACACGACACGCTGCACAGCAGTCGAAGACGAAAGGGACAGGACTGAGGACCAGGGGCGATGCTTCCTATACATTATTTCTTTTACTGAATTTTAATACATTAAGAGTCAGCGTTTGTGCACAGACAGCTGAAACTGTTTTGATTTGGATGGCTGACTCTTTTACTGCTGCACCTTGGGCCCACGAACAAAGCAGACTGTCTATGCGTTCAGACCCCCCTCCCCTTGACCGGCCACGCCGCCTGGCGCGCAGAGCGAGTGAGAGAGCGATATTTTCAGGGGAAGTGATCGGTTGATGGTGGGAGTCACCCCTCCTGACGCATGCGCACTCGAAGGGAGCTTTCAAAGTTGCTGGCCTGTAGACATGCTTGTAAGCAATATTTGTTGAGAAATGATTCATTGAAAAAATGTATCGTTGAATTAACAGTTCGGACCGTTCAAGTAACAATGCGGAATCTCACCGCTGTGTGCAACTAATATAATTAATAACATTCAATAATATTTAAAAAAATTGAAAGCAACGTGTATAATTGCAGCACAATTAATTAACTAAAAGCATGTAAACTAATATTTTGATATTTACAATAGCGCCCAAATTTGCCCCCCCAATAAAAGATCCGAAATCCCGCCCCTGCACTTGGGGCATATATTTGGAACTTCGAGGGCGGTACAGATCTGCCAGTGGAAGTAACTACACACCCTGTCGTGTCTTTTTAAGTATTCAGTCTTGGCTAGAATTGGACAAGCTGAGACAATATGATCAATGGTTTCTACTTGCTCCTGGCAAATTCGGCATTTGTCATCTTGGGAAATTTTGAGAACCGCTTTATCATAATGTAGTGTTCTCAACGCCTCATCTTGGGCAGCTATTACAAGTGCTTCCGATTCTGGCTTCATTCTTCCCCTTTTAAGCCACATAAATGATTGATCTTTATTGATCTGCACCTTGTCCATTCTTTTTAGATATTGTCCATGGAGGGGTTTGTCCCTCCACGACTTCTTTAACGTTTTTTGTGTCTCACATTTCATGTTTAGTAGTACCAGAAGTTCAGTGTCTGTGTTATTTGACGTGTCTTGCATAGTTTTCTTTGCAATGCTTTTTGCTACAGTAACATTGCCTCTGTTTCCCATTCTTTGGTCAGATTTCATGACCTGCCTCATTAGAGGGTCATCTTGATGACTGACTACATACTTTCCCATTCCAACTATTGCATTGTGCCAGGAGGCTTCAATTTGTCTGAAGCTTCTTCCTCCTTCCCTACGTGACACATAAAGTCTATGTACATCAGCTCGAGGGTGGGCGACATGATGCATTGTTAGCAGTTTTCTGGTTTTTCGATCCATGATGCGGATTTCTTGCTCAATCCAGTCCACTAGTACGGAACTGTACTCGACTACAGGCACCGCCAGACTACCAATTGCAGATATTTTATTCCTGGAGTTCAGAGCAGACTGCAGGACAAGTCTCACTCTTCTGTAATACTCCTTGCGAATTCTCTCTTTTATTGTTTCGTTCGAGATGGTCTCACATTCTTCAATGCCCAGATATTTGTAAGTTTTACCTAGTTGAAATCAATATTAGATGTAAGCTCCCCATCGTAACTTTTTATTGTGGCATAAAGCTCTTTCGGCCGCATTGCGGCCATCTTCAGTGCTCTTAGAGGCGGCTGTGGGCCTCAGTCCAGACAAGACAGCCTTGTCTCAGTCCAGACAAGGCTGTCTTGTCTGGACTGAGGCCCACAGCCGCCTCTAAGAGCACTGAAGATGGCCGCAATGCGGCCGAAAAAGCTTTATGCCACAATAAAAAGTTACGGTGGGGACCCTACATCTAATATTGATTTCGATGATAGCATCGTAAATGCCACACCATTTCCTACTATTTTACCTAGTTATTATTATTATTGTTATTGGATATTAGTTAATTCAATTCCATGCTTGGACATTGTTAAAAGTAATCCTGTGGATATTTTAGACTCATCTACATAAATTTATTTTTACATTTCCCGGTGATTTGAATAAAATGATTCATTTCTGTTAAAAAATAATTTCATGTGAATGCCACATAAACTTTTCCACAATGTCGAATCGTCTAATCTGACAAAAACACGTGTTAACGCTGCAACTGATAAGCGAAGAATATAAGAATAAAACTGCTGTATTTATTGCATTGAGAGTACACAAGGCATATGTCACTAAGGCGCGAATAAAATGAGTTGGTTGACAGCTGAGAAGGAAAGTAAACGGAGCGTACAACGCACTCTCCGATGTTACGATGTAGAACTTCCCACGCTACCATAACCGACTGACAATAGTAATGAAACTAACAGCACACGATATTCACAATTCTCGCTCATGCTACGCATTTGAACACAATTAACTCCATAGTCAATCTGCTACACTCGACACTGGAAACGAAGCTCAGCTCATCGAGTGTAACATTGGGGTCATGCGATTCATAAATTGATGTGACAACACTGTGTAAATGCCGCAGGTTCTGTTTCGCTGTTGCTTTTGTCGCGACAAAGTCGTTTGCACGTGAGCGTACATTTGTCAGTCCCCTTCTATTGTATTCGTAGCATTTTGTGCTTTTTGCAGTTTAATTATTTTTTCCAAGGACTCATGCTTATCTTCACAAATGTCAGTCGTAAATTACGTAGCGACGAAATTATAAATTAGGAGAGTTTCCGATCATTGATTCATATGTATTCTCACTTTAATAATAATTGATACCAAAAAGAAGAAATTGGAGACCTTTCTCATTTGTGATTTCGTCGCTTCTAGTTACATTATATTCTTTGGAGGCGCGAATATCTTGTCAGCCACGTGTGTGATTACGCAGTCGAATACAGTATGTTTTGCGGAATCTGTTGGAGAACAAATATTTGTCCCGTTTTATCGCTGTTATCATCTGAGTCATCATCTTAGAAAAAGTAACATGCTCTTTTCAAAATAAAGATAAAAAGTCCAGGAAATTAATTCTCAAGGATGAAATTAAATCTACACGATTTTAATGAAATATTCTTGGGCATTTCGTTCAGTGATAAGGCAGTGAGCAAATATTCACGATCATTTTATTCCGCTTAAATACAACTTATCTGTGAAAAGACATTCCTGGGATATCATATGTAGGCCTACTGATATAATCAAGAGTGGTCCGAAGACATACGACACATTGCCATATGTGCGCTAATTATATTATCTTCTACATTCAACATATCGTTGCTAGTCATATAATGCCTGAAGTGCAACGTATTAAATCGTTGGACCTGGTACCAGAAGCCTGACGAGAGGAAAGGAACTGAAGTTAACACGTTAAACATCACAGACCTATTACCTTCGCTGCAGAAGTTTTCCAACAGAAGCTAAAACACATAGGTTTTTGTCGTCAGAAGCAGTATACTATGAAATTAATGAATTGAAAAGTACACAGAAGACAGCTTTCAAAAGAAACTGGCTTTGTGGAACTTGACCTGTATTTCTTGATTCTGGCTGTTCTGAGAATGTATTTTCTCTTCCTACTGAATCAAGATCTGAAATGCTGCGCTTCCTAAACATCACCTAGACCACCAGGTGGGGAATGGCATCCCGTGGAGCGGCCTGCCAAGGGAGAGGGATGGGTTTCGATGGCCTGACAGGTAGTCGATATGCGCGGGGCTTCGCGGAGCACAGCAGCGCACTCAACCCCACCTCTGCTGGAACGTTCCAATCGTGTCCTCGATGCCTCGATTAGCATGTCTCCACCTGAGACATCTCCATAATCCCTGGAACAATCGGCGTCACACGGCCTGAGTCGCTCCCAGTGAGTGGCCGATGCTAACTCTGGTAAACAAAATTAAAGAAGCGTATCAAAGTCTTCACAGGCAAAATTGCTTCAAAATAACGCGTAAAATAAATTTTAAAAATTGTACAATCGCCATCAGGCAAAGGTTACAGTTAACTACAATTAAAGTAGAATAAATTAGAAAAAAAATCCAAAATATTAATATCATGTACCAATTCAACTCGCAGAAAAGCATAATCTGCTGAACAGGAAAGAAATAAAATAAATTTAAACAATTAAATTCTGGTAAAAACCAGTCACAATCTCAGACGCAATCCTCACCATAGACCTCACTACAATTCAGTCTTTGTCACAACTACATGGTCTATGCTACAACCCATGCAGGCAACATTGACTCTGTTCACACCTAACGGCCATCATAATCCCCACCGTAAATATAATTATTTTCCACAGTCCTGAGTTGTTGTGCACGCGGAATATCATCGTTCCGACGATACATCGACCTAACTCTATTCGGTAGATCTACCAATCCAGAAAGGTGAGATAGCGGGCGGTTTATGAGAACTTTGACTCCGTCTGACGTTAACTGAAGTCTTGCCCTCCCCTCGATACGAGGAGAGAAATTCAAAACATCGAATACTTGGGTTTTTTTATGTATCAATTTTTAGATGTAATGAAAAAATGTGTTTGGCGTTGATGATGTCTGGTTTTAAATCTGTTTGGGGTGGCATAGTTACCTTACTGAAAACCTGTCCCCCCTTGTAAAGTGACGAGTGAAAATCACGTAAAGATCTATAAGTGTCGTAGAGAAGTACAATTCTTCCAAAAAGTGTTGTGTTGCTGGCAGGAGTGGCTCTTTACAAGGTTCAAAGGTTCACACAACACTCCCCCCCCCAAAAAGTAAATAGAATATTCACTTCGTTATTACAATCTCATTAATAGTACGACTTTCTTCTATCCTCTTTTTGTGATTTACGTAACAGTGTGATTGACGAACCTATGTGGCTACGTCGCTGTTCACGTTTTCGAAACAACACCTCGCTCGCACCTCGTTCCATAAAGACCATTGGGTTTCACGTGACTTTGCTTCTGTGTTTTCATTGGGCGCCTTCATCCGAGCGTGTTTGCACTTACGCAGCGACTCTGCTTGGCGCAGCACTAGCAGGCTATTGCGTCAACCAACCCCGAGTTCAAGTCTCCGTCGCGCTGTCAGTAAAAGTGACCCTGGCGCTACTACGAATGCATACTACAGTTGCATCTGATGAGTCAGTTTCTTAGAATGGAAAGGATAATTTTTCGTTCTTTAACAGTTTTAATGCTTCCAATAATCGATCGAGAAATGTTGGAGAGGGAGACCATTGCTTTTGCAACACCATTAAATTTAACTCACCTGCCGCCACTGATTGCTACGGCAAAAATCTCGGTCTGTACGAAGGATTTCTGTAATATGGATTCTGCGGTCTTTATGATTTTTGGAACGAAGTCAGAAAGGTTAGTGTGATGATTTCTACGATGGACGATCTGGATCGTGTGGAATAATGTTTGCAGGGACTTCTGTTCTCGAATACAAAGCTTTATGGTCAGTGCAAGCAATTCCGTTTAAAATATCCTAATAATTTTGTGAAATTTAAAACGTTTTATTAGGTACTCTTAGTATTAAACGTATAAAAAAAATTAGCGTTCTTCTTACAGTATAGTCAGAATTCAAATTTAAATGCAATATTCCCGGTTCTTTGATTTGTAATCTGTAGCTGTAGCTTCTTCTTATGGCTTTTATTCCACGAAATTTGGATATCGTTTTTCATCGTTACTAAGGGCACCAGGTGTACGTCTTGTGACGTACGTATTGCCTTTTGCAAAGTGACGCGCAATTCTGACATTTAAGATTGAGGAAGAAAGATGTGCGATAAGGTAACGTCAGATGTTTGTTTATGAGATAAAATGTTTTAAATATGCTATTTTTAAAACGAACATTAATATATTTTACCAGTCTTTACAAGCGGTTTGCTTGTCATTTATGGATTAGTTACGTGAAGTGCATTTATACAAATAGTGGTATCACTGGTATACACATTACGAAACTGTAGGTACTCGTATTTAAGTGTATGAAATTGCTTTTTGATATGGAAATCTCGCAAATTGCTTAGTAAACTTTTGATATACTGTTTATTTGAACTGTCAAAAACTGTGACGTTTTATTCCAACGACGTGAATTGCATTCAACGTTCACAATAATATTCATGCAATTTATAAGCCCACAAAATATGCGAATATTTCTCAGCATTTACTCAAGCAATTGACATCATTTTCAAACTTATTTCTGTATTTGTAATTAGTTACATTTTTAGAGAAACTGCATTGAGAATTCATTTTTTTATAATTGAACACTGAGAACAGAGTCATGAACAAATAATTCTTAAGTATTCTAGTTGATAAGGTGCGTTTGACCTCCAGTGGTTTTTTAGTTTATATGACCCGTCTTTGAAGGCA
Organism: Acheta domesticus; assembly: GCA_031308135.1. Taxonomy (NCBI): domain Eukaryota; kingdom Metazoa; phylum Arthropoda; class Insecta; order Orthoptera; family Gryllidae; genus Acheta; species Acheta domesticus. Next base: position 5,059,761 of record JAHLJT010002406.1, on the reverse strand, counting down.
TTCTAGAAGAGGTCTGAAACTGTTAACCTGTGCCTGCGTTGTGTTAAGTAACTTCTCATGTGTTTCAAAACTCCAGAAAGAAGAAAGTGAGTGAATTCTTACACGAGTATTTCTTATTCACCTGAAACAACATGCAAGCAGGCATATACTTTACGAAGACAATATGAACACTTTGGACTTATTGTAAAGAGAAAAGGTCAAATAACAATGTATAGCATTTTTTGGTGTAAATAAAAACATGTTTTCCTCATTTTACAAGATTTTTTCTTGACATTCGAGATCCCACTCAAGATTTATTTGTAGATATATATACTCGTACATCACATGAAGAAGAATGAACAATGATTAAATTTGCAGTTGAAATAAGTCTGGGCCCTATCAAATCCCTTACTGGCACCAATTCGCATTATTTCCTTTGGCTTCTCCATGATGTGAATAACAGCATTTACGTCATGGGCTTCACAAGTAGCCTGGATGGGCTCCACAGGCTCCACGCGGGTTCGGCGTTCCCAGGTGGACTTGGCAATGCGCTGCTGGCGGGGCGGTGGATCCTCTCCTAATCCTCTCCCTGCTAAGTACTGCGCCAGGAGGACTTCGACTACCGCTCCGCCCGGGAGGGAGCCACGTGCGCCCCTTCATTATCTGAGAACCCGGATAAGTGGCCCTCTGGCGCGCGGCGGTAACGAAGCCCATTATCCCACCACAAAGCCCCGATGTCTCCATTGATTGGAACGCCCACCCCACACCGCACTCACATGGGTCGAAACGCTAGGAACGGAAGGGAAACCAACGGAGAAAAACTCGCATATTCATTCTCTGATTGATGAATTGATTGTTTCCGGGCACGCTAACAGCTTTGGTAATTCTTCCCGTTAGTGTAGTGAATGATCTATCTCTGGAGGGGGTGGGGATCATCCTCCTGATAGATGAGATCTGGCGCCGACCTACACAAAGGCTTTTTCCCGCTCCAGATATCCAGGCAACACTCCCTTCTGAACAGGCTCTAAGCTTCCGACTGGTCTCCCAACGTATGTGGTAGAGTAGTTCGTGAATGTGTGAGTAAGAAGAAAGTATAGAACAAGACGGAGAATGAAAAAAGTACGCGCGGTCTACTTATTAAGGTACTCTTCCGATATTCACCTGATATCGGTCGTAGAAACCGCAGAGAAATTTCGAACAGAGCAGCCGACGCTAGAATTCTGCTTCAGGCAGCGGCTGAATTTGACAAGGCTGTATCTAGCGAGTGTCGAAAATCCGTTGGATCTGGAAACTTAGGACCTCCCGAATACACTCGCTGCAGAGGGAGCGGCAATGCTGCATGGCTCTGAATGAAACTCGGCCATTTTTCTGTTACATCTTGACTTACATAACATACAAAATGATGAAGGTGAAAGAATACTTTCAAACCGAATAGGCAACAGGGGAAAATGTTGCCGAGAAAAATATGTATTCAGTATTGTTCATATTCATCTACTTTTTTATACTTTACACTTTTCACTCTGTGAGTAAAGTTCCAAGAATGGCAGATTTGCTACGCTTATTCATGTTCATTCGGCCCGGAAGCAAAAAGGATTTCAAAATATGAACATTTTTTTAAAATGACTTAAATACAAAATTGAAATATGGTTATAAAAAGACTAATGAAAAATGAATTATATAAGTGTGTTAATTTTATTTCTGCTTGTTCAATTGTTTGACTTGTTCAATTGTTTGACATGTTCAATTTTTTGGCTTCCTCAATTGCTTGTTTAAGATAGGAGAAAATATAATTTACAGTTAGGTGTTATTGGTGTTATTTCAGCAGTTGTGTACTATGAAAACAAAGAATATATCTTGATGTAATAAAAATCAAAAATATAGTGATGCAGTGTTATTTCATTTCTAGTTATACCAAATTTAGGGAAGTTTTTCAATGTAACTGTTATATTACATTCTAGGCCGTTTGTAAACTGGCGACCGAATAATCCCTTCATCTTTTCTCTCGAAACTTACTTTCTAATTCTCCTAATGTAAATTGGGGACCAAACCAACTCAGGTAAGGAAAAGGACTGATTGAGCAGGTAAGCGGATTAAGGGGCGTCCTGCTGTTCAGAATTTCCTTGTTCCTTACTGAAGATCATCCAGACTCGACTCGCTCCTATATTAAAATGAAACGCCAAGAAAGCACTAGAAAAGAGCCCAGATTTCATGTTTAGCAATATTGATTTTAGTTGAGGAAAAGGAAGAATATGGCGAGATAAACAGAATTCATTCAATTAACGCATGATTCAATTGAATGAAAAACCTACTTTAACCAAACCGTATTTCGAAAGAAAAATGCCAGTCCTAGGTTTGGAAAATTGGGTAGAGAGTTGTGTTTTAAAAAGAGGTGGCTACGAAAATGTTCTTCGAAAATAAGGTGGGGGTAAGGTAAGGGTAAGGTTCCACTTTTACCTGGAAGGAGACAAGACGTTCGGCCCCCAATTCATGTATACCCTTCTCTGGGTCGGTCCCCAATTTACATACGTGTTAAGTTCATTTCCCTTCTGGTTTCCAAATTCCATACGCCGACATTCTTTTGCTTGTTAGAAAATATTTGTTTCCTAGCCGTTCAGGAGGCCCTTCCGGCCCACTGTAGACGGCGCCAGGTCGCAGGTGGCTTTGCGCGCGCAGGTGGGCAGGGGGGAGGGAGGGCGGAATTACACATATCCGTTTCCGCGTGGCCGCCTCGTCCGCCTGCTGCCGTCGCGACGCGTCGGGTCCAGAGCTCGCAGCTCCCCGCGGCGCGAATCCCTTCCCAAGTGTCGGGGCGGGGAGGGTCAGGGAGGGGCGGGGAGGGGCGTGTCGGGGCGTGTCGGGGCGTGTCGGGGCGTGTCGGGGCGTGGTGTGGCGGGGCGGGGCGGGGCGGGTCATGGCCCCTGGCTCTCGACGTGACGCGTTGCAGAATCCGCTTACTTGCGAGCAGCCCCATGGCTATTAATACCTCGCGAAATGACGAGCTGTCTATACTTGTTACATACTGTTACGCAAACTTCCGCCGATGGCACCTGGTCTCTGTGTTTCGTTTCTTTCTCCATGGCAACTCCATAGTCATTGGCGAGGTTAATTTTATGACCCTCGCTTACTCATTCTCCGAGATATTTAAAGTTGGTGATCTTATGATTAAGTTTTTATAGTAATGTACCCACGGATTGGGCATCACTCACTTCGAATAGTTCGTGTCGCGTAATACAGACGCAACACACAAAAATATTCGAGATTTGTTTGTTCGTTTCACAATTGCAATTACCTAGTGATATGCTAAATAAGCACAGTGCAAGGAAGAGAAATCAGAGGACGTAGGTTGGGAAAGCGGAAGAGAATGAAAAGATATAGCCAGTAAGAATGTTTCGCAGGATGTGGTCAATAGCATTATGTTCCAATTCACTCAAATTTGTGATTTTTAATAATTACTCAATAGTCTTCGAACTATTCTCCACCCGAAGAATTGCAGTGAACTTTGGTAAATATTAGTTAGTATAAAGAAAAAAAATAGTTTACGCTTCTTGTTCAAAGTGTAATAGACAGCATCTGGCGAAAAGTGCACAAAGTCTCATTTATTTTCGTGTCATTAATTCGAAATGTGCACAAAGCCACTGCTGCGTTGTGGGGCAAGTGTCATTTATGTTTGTGATCTTCCCCTCTTGGGGTGCCTGCTTAGATGGGTCAGGGCATCATTTGATGTCACTGCAATGCCCGACCGGGAGGTTCTAGGTTCGAAATCATATGGTGGTAGGATTTCCGATAATAGCTGGATAGCTGGGTCCACTTCACCCGCCTAGACAAGTTCAGCAGCTGTCTAGACAAGAGTTCTAACGGCCGGCTGCTCTAATCGGTAGTTTTCCGTATTTTTTCTGATCAACACCCGGCGAATGCCGGAGCAGTACCCAAGAAAGGGGTCACGGACTGCGCACGATCTTTCCTCCTTTTCGGTGACCTATCACCACTCCTTACTTAGGCACATTTACACTCACATGCAGTATACTACTACGACGGAGCATAGAGCTTGTCCCGGTTGAGGCACGTTGGTAGGAGATACCAGGTTGGGGAAAACCCCGCAAGCCGACGTGTAGGTCGGCGCCGGATTTTCCCATCCAGCTAGTGATCATCGCCACCTACCCGAGATAAAAAACGAACACTATACCTTCGGGAATAGTACAGTAGGCGCCCTGGGAAACATGAAATAATCAATCAATCCTTGATGTAGTTCTTCCCGTTAGATTTTATTAAGGGAAAAATCTTTGTCTTTAATATTTTAGTTGTAGGAAGACTCCGAAGAAGTGTGAACTTTTGCAATTTCCGAAAAATCAGGTGTTTTAACGAACATGAAATTTGCAGCATGCTCTTAAACGTCCTTCACGCTATCCAACAGCAAAATTTAATCAAAAACGATGGAACCGTTTTTTTAATTTATTTTGAAATAGTCCCAGGGTTATTCGTGTAAAGTAACCCCCCCCCCCAAAAATATAATATCGATTTCAAATTCAAGAGCCCGCGACGTCAGCTACATCGATAAGTGAATGCCATTTTTGGAGAAAATCGGAAGATTGGTTTAGCCGCTATCGTTGTTGACAGACAGACAGATGGATAGACGAACAGACGTTTTGCCATCATTCAATTTTTCAGTATCAAAAACCCACAAAACATTGATTCTGGCTACACAAGGTGCTAGAGGATATTTTTCTAAATTTAGCAACTGAATTTATCCACTTTTTCGTTACCGGGGCCCTGTAACAAGAGTTTTTCTGCCGAAAACTCGCAGTTTTTTCGCACAGTATTACATAGCTTTCTCTACTCCGTTGCGAGAATGTAAAAAAATGGATAGCAAGAATGTCTCGCCATAAGCGGGCTGCAATGTATCCAAAATTAAGAAACTCAAGACGTAGCAATAAAACATTTTAATTTGAGCTTAGTTTCAATGCTTTTCAAAAGTCACTCCCACACAAGAATCACGCCAAAGAAATCAAAACGCCAGAAGAGAAGAGGAAACTGGTTGGACGTTCCTAATCCTCCACCAGAGCAGTTCGAGGCCGCCCTGCGGATGGCAAAAAGCGTTAATGAGTTCGGGATACGATAATGATTACTATTCGATTGTGCCCTGCGGGATATTTCAGCTTCACATCACCGGCCATTCGCGCTAAACCGACGCACAAATCGGACAGGAAATTAGAGGAGGGCAGCAAAAAGAAAATGCAATGTCCATCGGTTTGGGAACTCGATTGCTTGTGCCTACGAGATTATTGAAATCGAGTTTTGTGGCTGCGTCGAATTTGCGGCTGTTTGTCTCATCAGAGTGTTTTCAGTTGCGTTTTGTCCATTCCATTAGAGCGATGCTGTCGACTATGTTGACCAGAAATGATCTCATCACACGGACTGTCAGATAATTTACTTTGCTCAGAAGTCATCGCTTCTTTTTTTTTTTTCACGATGTTTCCTGAAAATGCATAAAGAGTTAATTCATTAATCCAAAGCAAGTTTATGTAAACATTTTGAACGACAAGAAAAATTCAGTTCCGTATCGTTTCAGTTCCGAAAAAAAAAATTCTTCAGACAGACTTATTTATGTTTGAAGAGAAAAGTCTTAATCTCACAGCAGAATTTTTGTACAGTAAACCCTCGTTAGCAAGAATTCGCTTAACACAAATTACGCCGTAACGCGAACAACTTGGGTCTCGGCAAGAGATTTCATTATTACGGACATATATAATAATCGGATAACACGAATTTTTACATGAACTCCGATTATTGTGGTCTCTTGGAATTCGCTTTAAGGATTGGAATGAAAAATCCACAAGAAAAAGTCCGTGATGTCAAAAATGAAATATTCTGGAAATTCCACCCATACAAAACAATGATATTTCACTAAATAGATCATTATTAACTACTTTTGGTTCATGGTATATATTTGATATGCCCAATGAATCTCATCAAATTGAATTAAGTTTCATAATCGTTATTTTCACACTAATTGATTGATGAATATTGAGAGGATGAAAATGAGCTTTAAGTTAGATATTAATTACGAGTTTGTAAAGAATTATTATTAATATTTATTTTCAATATTTTCCAGAAAAAATGTAAGTAATTTCTTAACAGTGCTGAAAGTCCGAAAATTGGGAGAGGAATACTTACATCTAATGACAGCGTAGAATCATGTGATTAAATATTAATAATAATTGACTTCAGAACAATGGGGGAAATGGGTAATGGCAGGAAGATATTATCAAGAAATGAAAATTAATCATGGCGTTACCTTGTACCTAGAAATACTAACATACGTAAAGTGATCGAAAATAAATCTTCAGGCAATTCTATGATGTGATAAGAAAAACTGGAACGCAGATGTCCTAGAAAACAATAGAAAAAATTAATGGACTCACTGTTTGTGTTAATTTAAAATTATTTCTATTCTTTGTACTTACCACTAGCTGAAACTATTTTCTCAAGACACAAGCGAACATAATTTAGGTAGCACTTGGCATAATGGCATTTTAAGCATAAACTGGCGTGTGTATATTAACATAATTTGGCATATATAAGTCTAATGGCATAAATTTTTCACAGCGGCATTCTGGATAATTATGGATGCACGGCACTGAAAGACAGAGGTTTACTCTGTTTGTTAATATTTATTAAAATTGCTTAGTCTGTCTTTGCTTAGTCTGTCTTTGCTTAGTCTGTCTTTGCTTAGTCTGTCTTTGCTTAGTCTGTCTTTGCTTAGTCTGTCTTTGCTTAGTCTGTCTTTGCTTAGTCTGTCTTTGCTTAGTCTGTCTTTGCTTAGTCTGTCTTTGCTTAGTCTGTCTTTGCTTAGTCTGTCTTTGCTTAGTCTGTCTTTGCTTAGTCTGTCTTTGCTTAGTCTGTCTTTGCTTAGTCTGTCTTTGCTTAGTCTGTCTTTGCTTAGTCTGTCTTTGCTTAGTCTGTCTTTGCTTAGTCTGTCTTTGCTTAGTCTGTCTTTGCTTAGTCTGTCTTTGCTTAGTCTGTCTTTGCTTAGTCTGTCTTTGCTTAGTCTGTCTTTGCTTAGTCTGTCTTTGCTTAGTCTGTCTTTGCTTAGTCTGTCTTTGCTTAGTCTGTCTTTGCTTAGTCTGTCTTTGCTTAGTCTGTCTTTGCTTAGTCTGTCTTTGCTTAGTCTGCCTTTTGTTAGTGTGCCTTTTGTTAGTGTGCCTTTTGTTAGTGTGCCTTTGCTTAGTGTGCCTTTGCTTAGTGTGCCTTTGCTTAGCGTGCCTTTGCTTAGTGTGCCTTTGCTTAGTGTGCCTTTGCTTAGTGTGCCTTTGCTTAGTGTGCCTTTGCTTAGTGTGCCTTTGCTTAGTCTGCCTGTGCTTAGTCTGCCTTTGCTTAGTCTGCCTTTGCTTAGTCTGCCTTTGCTTAGTCTGCCTTTGCTTAGTCTGCCTTTGCTTAGTCTGCCGTAATCCGCCCCTCAGAAGACGCAAAGCGCATGCGCCGCTTGAGGACTTCTTTCTGCGCCGCTGGGAGGCTCATTTTATCATCTTCCACTTGGAGAATTGGTCAAGGTCTCGGCGGGCATCGCTGCCCATGTGCCGCGCCGCGCCGCTGCCTTGTTAGCTCATTCACTCCACATCCGACTTCAGGCGGAGACAACTTCATATGCCTAACGGGACGGGACGTCTTGGGATGGCTCGGGACGTCAATTGATGATACTGCAGTGCCTCTGAGTGGGAGGTCCTAGGGTTCGAGTCTCGATGGTAGTAGGTGTGTTGACATTATACAGCGATTTCTCTAACTTTGTCCCTCAAGGCCACTCAAATCCCATCTTCGCGATGGAATATGTCACGGCATTTCGCGTCTTTCTCGGTCTTGCCGGTAGAAGTCGCATGCTCGCAAGGACTGGTTAATAATGTCGCGATCATGCGAAATCTCGCGGAACGACTGAGAAAGATGCGAAATATCGTGACATATTCCATCGCGAAGATGGGATTTAAGTGGCCTTGAGGGGCAAAGTTAGAAAACTCGCAGTATAGCTACACAGCTAGGTCGAATTCGGCCGTTTAATGGAGAATTTTAGCGGCCGGATGCTCTAACCAGTATTTTTTCATGATTTCTCTGATGAACACTAGGCGAATGCTGGAGCAGTACCCAAACAAACGGGCCACGGTCCGCGAGCGATCTTTCGTTTTCCTCGTGGCTGGGGGGGGTGCCACGCCGATGGGAGATGACTGGTGCGGGAGACCTGGATCCGCGTCGGATTGCGCCATCCAGCGGGAGATCACCGCCACCTCCCGCGATAAAGCACGCACTACACTTACGGGACTAACGACAGCGGTGGGCGCGCCCGGAATCACTAATCAATCAGTCAAATGCGGAAGCCTTTACCGGACTTAGAGTATAAGGACGCACACATACCATTTTTGGGGGGGGAGGGTCGTGATGTTGACCGATTTGAGTTTCAGGCCACAAACAGAAACATCGCTGTGTTTTCGGTCCAAGCATCTACTTCGGTTCCGGAAGAAGATCTGTAGCTGAATATGACCCGTTTCATTTCGGTCCGAGCATTTCGATTCAGCAGAGAAATACTGCCTATTGCAAGTTTTAGTTTTCGTTCACGGACCAAAATTTCCAGTTCACTTCGCTATTTACAGTATTCTTTTTAGTATAAGCTGAAAGACAAGAGTTAAAATAATTAAAATGTCATCGCATTTTCAACAAATATAATATTTTGCTGCTCAAAATTTTTGTTCGTTAGGAGCCCTGCTCGTGATTCAATAGTTTGTGCTATTCATTGAAAACTTAGTTGGACCATACATACTTGGAGAAGCTTTTTATTCTCTTACCTTTAGGCTCAGGCTACTTCCTCTCAGTCCTAAATTGATGTGTTTGCAGTAATTCTTCTGTGAATAAATATAATTATAATTTCTGAAATAGTGTTTCTACTGCGTTTCATTGTTCTTTTGTGTGATGGCAGTGCTGATATAATTATGTTTCTACTGTAAGACATTAATAATGGTGAATTCAAATTCACGTTTTTTCAGTCGAAGGAAGGGAATGATAGGAATATCGAAATATTATTTGTTCACTAACCCCCTAAAGTCACAAAGAATGATTTCGCTCAATCCATTCAATGCTTTTGGAGGAAGTGTAATGTTCAACATTATATACCAAATGATGCTTGGATGTCAAGCACTGAATGGCCTACAAAAATATGAGATTAGATGACTCAAATTTTTCAGAACTTTACATGCTAAAAGTCCTTGCGATCGCTCCTATTTAGCAGTTTATTCTCTACTAGTTCTTTCCTCGATATTTTAATACATTAAATTTAATGAAAACATAGTAATGATAGTACACGATAATAATGGACTATCAAAAAAGTTCTTTTTCAATGGTAAATTCAAAGAAAACTCATGGGGTTACCTTTTTTATGCCAATATATTAACTCGTTATTAATGGGGAATGAGGATTCGCTTTTGCAACTCTTTATATGACATAATAAAACTTTATATTCAACAGTCACAATAAACACTGAAACTGAAATAAGTAACGTCTGACGTAATAAAAATATAAGGACAGCGGTCAAGAGGGCTAATATTGACCTTTCCTTTCATTGATCTTCAAACCAAAGATATATAATCATTCAAATTCTGATTGCGAAGAACCATGACACTGACATTGTAAAAGGATGTAATGAACACAGATAAAGAAGGTACGTTTTGTGTTATCTTATTTGTCGTCGTATACAGATTGCTCTTTCGTAACATGAATTTTACGACTGCTTAACGTTTCTTTTTCTCAGAATATCCCAGCAATTCACTACGTCATCATCCTGAATTTTGCTCTTGAATACGTAAACACAGTATGAGATGTTAACATTGCTATTTTCTTTATCAAGATTAAAACTATTTTATTTTATTACATATCTGTAATTAAAATACATTTAACCTCTTTATATTTGGATGTATCATCTCAGATCACATAAAGCTCCCTTATCTAGTTTTCTAGACATGGAATACAAATTCCTATGCCGGTCATTAAGTTTGTTCTACAGGACAGTTTTCTAGATCATTAATTTTATTAAATAAATATTAGAAGTTTCTAGTATTTTGGTAAAATTGGTAAGACCCAAATTTTGTTCCTTTTACGATGAATGTCGTGTTAAGTGAGTTCATGCTAAAGAGGGTTTACTGTAGTTTAATTTATGTTCTCATTATTATCTACTACTAATGCTAATGCGATTTATTATTGTCACCAGAAATTTGCGTTTTATATTGAAAACCCGAAGATTTTTTCAGGGAAGCTTAAGGCGCCATGAAAAGACATTAAAATAGAGGACTGGATCCAGAAATAAAGGAGCTTTCAACCCTTTTTTCTGTACCGCCAGAAAACTGCAACAGTAAATATAACGACATTCTACTATAAAATGATGATATAAGATTATGATTATGATATAGATATAAAATATATCTATCATAATAATGTGCATTGAAATTCGAGAAATGCGTATTAACTATTTTAAGCTACGTTTTGCTCATTTGATTCATTCTTGTTCTGAACATTGGGTTAAGATTTAGCCTAGATTTTTTGAATCAATACCATGTTCCTTTGGATATTGTTCAAAAGAACTGGTCGAACAAAGCTTGAATTATATTGTAAGACAAACACACCTTACATCTGTTTTTACTCTCCTCTGAACAATGTCCATACTGTAGCAGGAAAGCATTATATCAATGCAGAATCACATTAAGTACCTCTGTAACCTTGACAGATATTTTTATAATCAAAAATATTTTTCAATAAGAGCAGAGGGTAATGCGAATCGCAACTTTTAACGAGGAGAGTAAGAATAATTGTATCTTCAATGGACGCTGTAATTTAAAATCCAGATGTCATATAACTGTTGCTGCATAATGGTAGTATTCTTGCATGGAATTTATGTTTTGTTTCTTTAGCTGATTAATCCCTGTGAACAATCACATTTTGTTTGTGTAGGAAATGGCCAGGAATTTAGAGAAATATGCACAATTTTCCATATTCGCAGAATTTGAGAAAAAATTGTGAAATTCTATTTCGCATTGACTAATCATTTTTGACAAGACATTTCTCACATTCTAGAATGCAATCTCGTAAAGAAGGAAGGAGTTGAATATATATAATATAAATCATATATAGTACACTGTAAATAATATTCAAGTCCATCTTATCTGCGCTAACGTGAATGAAGTCTTATAATTTATATCTCATTTCATGTATCGAAGCTCTTGAGGCTGTAAAGGATGTGATAAACAGTCCATGCAACTTAATTGCATAACATAATTTATGTTCATTTGATAGAGTGTACTCGTATCGTAGAGTATACTGTATTTAACAGCCAGTTTTGTATTATACACTATTGTAATGACATAAGAAGTGTGGCCTCATGGGCTGTGTCTTGGAAAACCTCGTTGGACCACTGAATGTGCCTCGGACATTTCTAACGTCCCTGTTTTCCATCCGCATTGGTCCGAGTGGCGGATCCAGAGGGGGGGGGCATGGGGGCCATGCCCCCCCTCCAAGACCTAGAGTTTCCGTTTATTACCTTCTTTTATTGGGCAAAATTAATTTATTTATATTAAAAAATGATATTGCATAGTATCACGTACATTTCAAAATATTATAAAATAATAACAAATGTGAATTATTTAACAAAAATCTGTGATCCCCCCTCCTAAACGATTGGCAGGATCCACCCCTGATCTCATAGCTCCTTGTCCTCGATCTCCTCGGTCCTTCATTGTTCTTAACCTCATGGCCCCATGCTACCGAAAATAAGAGCTTTTATTCTCGCCATTGCCGTTAGAACTCCAATGCCCTCGCTCCTACTACTCGTTCCGCGCATACGTTCACCGTTCGGTTCCGACCGTTCACTGGTTTTCATTGACGGATTAGAGAGTCGGGGAGCATCAACTGCTAAGGTCATTAGTCCCAAGTGCAGTGTGTGTCCTTATCGCGTGAGATGGCGGTGATCGTCTTCCGCTTTCTGGCGAGATCCGGTGCCGACCTACGTCGGCTTGCAGGGATTTTCCTCAACGAGGTATCTCCCCTCAGCGTGGCACCATCCCACTAAGGACAAGCTCTAATCTCCCGACAAATGTGGTAATGTAGTACATGTGTGTAAGTAAGGGAGTGAAGATGGGACAAGAATGAGGAAGGAAAGATCGCGCACGGACCGTGACCCGTTTGTTAGGATATTGCTCCGGCATTCCCCTGGTGTTGATCGGAGAAACCACGGAAAACTACGGATCAGAGCAGTCGGCCACTAGTATTCTCCTCCTGATAGTGACCGCAATCGACCTAGCTGACAAGCTAGTGTCGAGAATCACGCCATCGACGGGACGCAAAGCCTAGGACCTCCCGGTCAGAGGCACTGCAGTGACATCAGTTGATACCCTGAGCCACATTTGCTGGTCAGAGTGAACTATGTTCGATAAGGGATGAGACCGAAGTATTTCGTGGAAGAGGGTTGAACGTCCCTGCCCCTTCCCCCATCGAGCTCGGCTTTACATTCCATCCCACTGTCCTCCCTCTCACACGTCGTGAGAGGGTGTGTGTACACTGCGATTTTCGTAACTTTGCCCCTGACAGGAATCAGCTGTTGACGGTTTCATCCCACCGGGAGCTTGAACCATAGTGACATCACTGTCGCGAAATATAAGCTTCCGATTGGATGGCAACGAAACAGCTGATTTCTGTCAGCGGCAAAGTTGGGAAAAGCACGTATAGTTCTCCCCGGTGCACCACGTGCCACCCGCTGCCCGCCCCGCTGTGAGATAGCGCCCCCCGCCCCCCCCGCCCCGTTGCGTCAGCGCTGGCGCGATCGCCAGACGAGGTCGTTTACTGTTGCGATCCGACGCGTCACGCATTTTTGCGGCGTTTTTATCGGCTCCGAGTTGCAGATGTGCGCAGCGGCCCAGTCGGTTCATTGAATGCACGCCCGATGCTCGGTCGAGCTCTAGTGCGGAATGTCTTCATAAGGGAGTTGCCCAGGCCCTCCCGTGCAGCTATTCTCAGCACCGGCTACGCCTCCGCCGAAATGATACCGCTGGTGGTGGGTGCCCTGGGCGAATGATATTCGGGAAGTGACACTACGATCCTATAGGTCTCGAATGGCTATCAGCTGAAAACACTAAGACAGCGCATCATAGCAGAAGCCATCACCGGGAGCGCTGCGTGCTACATCGCCCACATGGCCAGTCCCTACCTCGCCCCGCGCGAGTACTGAGAGATCGTGGACAAGATCTGTGTCCTCCCCTCCCCCCGCCGACCTATACGCACCAACGGCAGCACTAGCAGTACCGGAGCAGCACTCGCGTCACAGGCGCCACACTCGTCCCTCATACAGCAGAACAGTGCAGATCCGAATCAAATACCTCCTTTTTTTTCTTAACTTTTAAACTTTATCTTTAGCTTTTAACGTTTTTTCTCCACGTGAACATTTACCTTTTTTAAACTTTTTTTACATTTTTCTTTAACTATTAACTATTTAACTTTTATGTATTAGAAGACTGAATAAAAATTCTATCGACTGTTCCCATACAATAAATTGAAGAAAACTTACTCAGTTTGCGTATTTCGTATTTATACTATAACTAGCAGACCCGGCAATGATTCGCTATTGCAGTGTATTAAATATAAACAATTCAGGTTTTCTGTAATGCTGTAGGGCTATAATAAATATAATTTAACTTCAATAAATAGAAAATCAATTTATTCAATCAAGTTTGTGTTTTAACTACACTTTAACTATATATCAACTACATTTTCACTACTTATTAACTACACTTTACTATACAACACTACACTTTAAAAATCCAATATTCCAATAATGTTGTGCATTGCCAGCATTTGGCAGGATTTTCTAGATCGCAACTTCAATGTTATTCGACATTACGAGTCAAAGCAAGTAATGTAGTTCAAAAAGATATCCAGAAATCGTACTTAAAGCAAGGTTCTGGAGAAAGCCAACGTCATCGATTGACTTAGCAAAACCAACGTCCCCACATGTCAGATTTAATTCAAACCTCTTCTTAAATACTCTCGATAATGATAAGAACAACGTGTGAAAATCTCAGCGAAATCGGTTAAGTCATTTTTGCATCTGTGACAGACAAACGCACACTCCCTTTTCATAATATATAGATATATATTTCATTTTCTCTGCATTATGTCTAACAATTCTTTCAAATACATGTGTTCTCTTGCAAAGTGCCTCTGTTACACGGTCTTCTCTGAGGTCAAGAAAGGAAATTACTTTACGTAAAAAAATACTACTTTACTGATAAGTTAAAAAATATGCATTTGGAAATAATACATCAGTATTATAAGTTTATAAGATCCTATTACAATATAGTATTTGTTTGCATCTCCCTGTCATTCGTGTGAGGAAGCTGGATTTGATTTCTCTCGTATTCAGATTGTCCAACAGACACGTATTGATCCATTTACCTGTTTCCCAAACTTTTCTCTCTTTAATCTGTCACAAAGATCTCGATATTCAAGATATCCTACCATAATAGCTCAACGAATGGCTGGAAACGGAGAAAACATATTAATGTGTGTATATTTATCGCATGTGCTGAGAATAAAACTGATACACGAGGAGGCTCGAATTGGCCTGGCAAATGCACTGCGTTTTAAGTATAGTTATATTTCGGGCGATTGGTAATCACACTAAAACAAGATAACCTCTCGACATAAGGGGCGTTGGTATAAATCAATTAACAGCGTATCATCCTTTCGATAGTTTGAAATCCGCGATTTTTGTTTTATTTTGTTTTGTTTTTCACAAAAACTCTTCTGGCTATCTCAACTCATACGCTTGGTCGGAACATTCGATGCCAACTCGTGCGTAAGCATTATTGAATCGTTTATTGTTCTTTCATCATGCACTAAAAACACGAAATTCTTGCATTTACGTCATTACTACTTCATATTACAATGTTACAAAATGTTTCCTCTGTGAATGTAAACCTTTTGTATTAACTGTTTAAAAATTCAGATATTTGGTCTATTTGCTTACAATACACACTGCAACTAAAATATTTTGAGGGAACAATTTTTGAGAAACACCTTTTGTAGAAATTACATGGTGGCTCTGATTATAATTAATTTTTGACTCATTCGTTATTTTAACTTGTACCACTAGAATAGTGAAACAAATACCGAAAACATTACTTTGAATTGCAAAAATGTATTTCATTTAGAAAATATGTCACGCTAAGAACTCATTTGTGACTCGGTGTTTCCGTATATTTCTGTATTGTTTGGGATAATTTTTTAACTGTATGTAGGAAATATGACTACCCCAGTATACTATCAACTGAGCGTTCTCCGAAAATTAGTCGGTTGCAATGAAATATAACTTTCAATGCGCAGAAACCAAGACAATCTCTAATTTATTATATTTTCTTACGGTTTCTAATTTTATAACTTAAATATTTAAAAAATATAGAGAGATATTTTATAACTTAGATATTTAAAAAAGTAGATTGTTTGCCACTTTCACGGAAATTGCCAATCTTCATATTTCTATCATCCCCTTTGGGTAATCAGTGTTAGAAAATTAGTGTTTGGGTAATCAGTGTTAGTTCCTTTTCTTCGATTCCTTCGTCTTTTTTCCTCTTTCTCAACATTACTCGCAAGCAACTGCATTCACAATGTGTTACCAGCTTTCCTTTTCCTTTTGTGTCAGTTTCTGTTGAAACTCATATAAATAGTATTGGTGAGTTATAAAATTTTTGCGTCATCTGAAAGTAGTTCGTTTCATAAACGGATCGATCTTTTAATTACGGAAAGAACATTCTCTCTTTTGAATTAAAGAAAATTCTAATAACCGATTTTTATTTTATATTTCCCGAGGATGAATCTGCAGTGCGTGAGTTTGTTTTCCAATTAATATTCGGCATACTTTGATATTGAAAAAAGAATTAAATCAATCAGCAGTCAGTGACAAGTTAAATCAATCAGTATCAACGATCATCAGCGTCAACCATCAATCAAGTCAACGAATCAAATAAATCAGTGATTACAACTTTGTTACACCTGAGCCTACTCGCGTTATATTAGAAAGCTACGAAACGTAGGCTGATGTGCTGTATTGACACACGGACTTCAACACAGAACTAGAACTAGTGGTGCTACAGATTGTCACAGATTTTCCCGCATTAGTTTCCTATTTCCTTTGTTCTCGGCTAGCCATTCGGACTCGCCACATACTCTTGTCAGCTGGCATCTATCGTCGCCGAAACTACATTTTTTAAATACATTTTCTTCATTTTTCGGTTTCCTATTAGTAATTTAGAAATACTCTTTTAAGAATATAAAAGAACAGTAAAACCTCGTCCTAAATGACAATTTTCTTTGAAAAATTTGAAGCAGTTTTTAAGAAAATGGCGCTGAAGCCCTACTGTCAATTCGAAATTCGAAACTCTTTTTCACAGAAACTTTTTGAGTTTTCGAAAAATTTCATTTGAAATCATTTGAAGCACATTAACTCACAAGTACAATATTGTTTACAAATTGCTGGAAATGTGTACATTAACGGTGCGAAACATTTTTAAAAAAAGTACATTTTTGTAATTTTTTAAAAAACAATAAATACCCCGAAATGAACTTTATTTCGTATTAAAAAAAAGCAACTAGCACTATCCGTTCAAAGAGTTTGAAGAAAAAATTTGGAGCCATTGATGACAAAATGGCGTTTTAGCGTTTCTGAAAATGCGGAATTTTGAGCTAGTTTTCACAGAAAACTGTTGAGTTTTCGAGAAACTGTATACGGCTTTATTTAAAGCACATTTACTCATAAATATAATAATGTGAACAAATCGCCGCTAATGTATATATAATGTTATTATGTTGTTAATAAAATATTTGCCCTTTTGGGGCGCACGATTGCAATACTTTCTCTTCTTACGAACTAAAGCCGAGAAAGTAAAAATTATGTATTTGCAACGCCCTCCCCCATCTTTCTGTTCCGTCTACTATCTTCCTCCCACTCGCAGCGCAAAAGCCAGCAAACTCGCTTCCGACCTTCGGTTTACACTCTACTAACACTATTAACAACACGACTGCATCTGTTCTGTCATCTATCTGGTCATGTAGACAACATTGTATTATTCGTCGCAATCCAAGATTTTCAGAAAGTACGACCATGTCCACAAGTGTGACCTTGCGAGTATATTGCCCGTCTACCGTTTCCTTCCATGATCTCCGGCTGATCACTTCATCCCTACGTCTTTCCAGTAGTTCGCCCTTTCTGATCACTCCTCGACCTCTTCGTCCCGTCATTTCATTGAGCCCAACAGCCGCCGCCTTCGCCGTCGCCGCCGCTACCCTCGCCGTCGCCGCCGCTACCTTCGCCCCCGCCGTCGCCCCCGCCGTCGCCCCCGCCGTCGCCCCCGCCGTCGCCCCCGCCGTCGCCCCCGCCGTCGCCCCCGCCGTCGCCCCCGCCGTCGCCCCCGCCGTCGCCCCCGCCGTCGCCACCGCCGCCGGTCACGCCGCGGCCCCCACCGCCACCCCTGCCCATCGCCCCAGCCGCCCCCGTTGCCGGTCACGCCGCGGCCCCCACCGCCGCTCCTGCCCATCGCCCCCGCCGCCGCCGCCGCCCCGCCGCCGGCCTGCCGCCGCCTCAGCCTCATCCCGCCCCGCCCCGCCCCGCCGCGCTCCGCCGTGTCCCGCCTCGTCGCTGCCGCCGCCCCCGCCCGCAGCTCTCCCCGGAGGATGATCCGGCGCTGACGCACATGCGGGCGAGGGCGAGGGCTGAGGGCGAGCGGCGCCATCTGCGCCGCCCACGTCGGCGGCGACCTCGCGCTGAGCCGCCCCTCCCCCTTTCCCCTCCCTCACCCCCGGCCCCGGCCACAATGATGAGAAGAGATCTCTCCCGAATCTACGAGGAGAAAGACTCTCGAAATATCCGCCAGATACAATGTTACCATATCAACACAGAGAAGAGACCCTCCATAGTGGTTAACGTTCCAGGCGACAAAAAAGGAGTTTTTGCACCCTCGAACGTGAAGCATTATCGGTCTTCCGCGCAAGCGCAGATGCACTAAAGTGATGCGAAACTGGAACTGCGCATGAGCAGAAGATCGATAATGGTTCACGATCGAGGGTGCAAAAACTCCCCTACTTTTTGCCATCTCGAACGTTAACAACTATCTTCTGCGCATGCGCAGATGCACTAAAGCGATGGGAAAATTGAACTGCGCATGAGCAGAAGATGGGAATAGTGCTTAACGTTCGCGGTGGCCAAAACTCTAACATATAAAACTTGGTAGGAGTGTATCAACTCGTAAGAAAGATACAGTTGAAAAAAGATGCCGCGATTGCTATGGACACGAGTGTGTTAGAGGGAGACTGGCTCGAGTTCGTAAGAAATGGATGCCTCAATGTAGGTCGAGATATTTTAAGTCATATTCTGTTATTATTACCCAAATAGTAGCGTCTTCAGGACAATTGGCGAAACCTTGGGGAACATTTGGAATTGGGAAACGTTTAAGAACATAACTCAGTGGTTCTAGAATGCGAAAATGAATAAAATATCCCCGGAAGCGGAGCAAGGAATAGTTTGCCAATTCATGGCGGTAACCTGAATTAACGAGCAATATATTTTCATTCTTTTGGAACTTAGTTTTATTTAAAATTACCTCATGAGCGGGGCGAACGGACAGCGACGGTGGGTCAAAAAACAGTGGCACCTGATTTTATTTAAAAATATTTTCTCTAAAACCGCTTCATTTTTTTCTTTATTGTTTGTTACGAATAGAACAAGGAGTAATAAAAACAATGGCACGGGTCTCATTTTCGTCAAATTCTCTGAATTTTCGAAACTTACCAAAGTTGGAATTAATGCGAGGTGCTGGTGTTGCACCTCTAGTTGTACATTTTTCTCGCTGTTTCAACAAATTAATCTTCTTTCAAATCGCTTTAATTAATAACTCGCGACCGTCTCCCAGCATGTGTAGTAGTTTAGTGCATGTGAGTGTAAGTTTGAAAATGTGTGTAAGTAGGGGGTGAGAACAGGGCAAGGAAGAGGAAGAAAAGATAGCGTTACGGTACTGCTTGGGCATTCGCCTGGTGTTGATGGGAGAAACCACGGAAGACTACCTATCAGAGCAGCCGGCCTCTGGAATTCTCCTCCAGACAGCGACTAAAGGCAGTGTTGCCAGATAGTCTTCAGGAATTCCCCCTAGATAGTGCTGTGAATACCCAAAAAATGACAAAAAAATTCCTAAATACAAAAAAAATATTATTTCATGTTTAAAATGTGTGGGGAGGAATGGAAAGAAATACGAAAAATTTTATTAATTGTTTCCGATGCTATTTATATTTTACAGTTAACTTGTCAGTTACAGTCAAATTGAAACAATAGTAATACGTAGGCGGTCCGCATTTTACTTACTCCCACCCGACCAGTCTAC
This sequence comes from Acheta domesticus, assembly GCA_031308135.1. Taxonomy (NCBI): domain Eukaryota; kingdom Metazoa; phylum Arthropoda; class Insecta; order Orthoptera; family Gryllidae; genus Acheta; species Acheta domesticus. The sequence continues at coordinate 5,040,340 of JAHLJT010002406.1, read as the reverse complement.
CCTCACTTCCCAAAATTTTAAAACCAAGTTGAGTTCTCATCATTGCCGAGTGTGATGATTTCACAATATAACATATTTTCACAAATTAACAGAAAATTAACATTTTAAGAACTCAATTAAATCCCCCCCAAGAAAACCCCCAAATAAATGTATCCCCTAAAACAACACCTAAAGACTAGAAAACCCTAAATGTAGGAGGAAAACCCCTAATCTGACACCGGGAGAGATGGGTCAGTGCATCAACCTGATGGCACTGCAGTCCCTTTGACCGGGAGGTCCTAGGTTCGAGCCCCGACGTTGCATTGTTTGGGATTGGGACCCCGACGTTGGGATTTTCGACACTAGCTTGTCAGCTAGGTCGAATACAGTCGCTGTCTGGAGGAGAATTCTAGCGGCCGGCTGCTCTGATCGGTAGTTTTCCGTGTTTTTTTCCGATCAACACCAGAGGAATGCCGGTGCAGTACCCTAACAAACGGGCCACGGACCGCGCGCGATCTTTCCTTCCTTATCCTTGTCCTATCCTCTCCTCTTACACACACACTTACACTAACATGCACTACATTACCACACATGCCGGGAGAGCGGTCGGGAGCTTACAACTTGTCCCGGCTGGGGCGGTGCCCCGCTGGTGGGAGATAACTGGTTGAGGGGAAAACCCCGCCAGTTGACGGTAGGTCGGCGCCAGATCTCGCCGTCCGGCGGGGAAAAGATCACCGCCACCTCCCGAGAAAAACACGCACTACACTGACGGGACTAATGACCGAAGTAGTTGACGCGGCCGGAAACACGAATCAATCAATCAATCAACCTAATCTGGCAACACTGACTGAAGCGGCTGATGGCCGAGGGCACTAGGTGGCGATCTCCGCAGGGCAAGGAGAAGCGTCTGGCGCCGCCGCGCGCTTCCGCGCCGGTGACCCCAGGAGCCGCATCTGCGCCGGCGCGGCGCCTGATCCTCTGGGATCGGGGCTCGCCCCTCGTGACCCGCGCACGTCACGGCGCTGCCACGCGGAAGGTCCCATCGCAGCTGCGGGACGCATCTCCTTCTTCCTTCAACGACGCCGCAATGCTCTTTCGGTGTTTGCATTCATTACATTTCATTCTACCTGCTGGGGGTCATCCATAAATTACGTAACGCTGAAGGGGGAAGGCGGGGGTCTGAGGCAGCGTTACATAGAGATAGGGAAGTGCGTTACAAGGGGGAGAGCGACTATTGAAAATACTCGAAATTTCCGTTACGTAATTTATGGACCGCCCCTAGGCTCGAAATGGTGTACTTTTTTAATATTTATTTGTTGTTGATATATACATGGTTCCCTTTATTAACTTTTTACTTTTCCGTATACGTGTGTATACACGGTAGAGATGGGCTTAAGTTTTTCTTCAATAACTATTATCGGAGTAACAGTGGACTCGTAAGAACGGTTATTAATAACAGTTGAAAAATAACACGTCCATGATCAGCAACCTAACATGTCTGACTGCTAAGAGTTAAATCAGTTGCGGCGACTGCTAAGAGTTCATCCGGGCAAAACGAATAACGTTGGTAGCACCGTAAAGCTTGTGCAGCTACCTTACGGCGCTTTCCCGCACTACTTCCCCTACCATGTTTGGGCATGGACAGAGAACAGCTGATATGAGCAGGCTGCGCGCATTCCTGGGTCGGCCGAGGGTCGGTTTCCAGGAATGTCATTTTTTTTGGAAGCCAGTGGAGGGGGAGAGTAGGTGGAAGCGAGATGGTGTCGAGGAGAGTATTCTTACGAAAGACATTATTACAAAGACCTTGCACTACACTACCACACATGTCGGTACACCGGTCGGAAGCTTGTGTTAGAGCTTGTTCGGTAAGGTTGCGGATGTTGGACGCTTCCTCTCCGGTTGAGGGTAATTTATGATTGGTACTTCACTAATTAATTCATTAATCTGTGTTTGCTTCATGGAGAGGAGAAACCCTAACAGTTACCTTCTTTTCTTTGGCAAAATTGATTTAAATATTTATTTACTCGCATGTTCAATTTATGTAATTATTTAAAAATAATTTTGTATAGTATCTTAAACACACTCTAAATATAATATTCAATATAATAACAAATGTTTATTATTTCACAAAAATCTGTAATGGCCCCCTTCAAAATGACCGGCTGGATCCCTCTGATCGTATCAGGTAGCAAAACAACTGAACTGGCGGTGAAGAGCGCGATGTGCTTGCTTCCACGTCTTAGAGAGGACTTTTTTTTTGTTTTGTTATTTAAGGTCGCATCAACTACTAGGTCATTAGCGACCACTAATGGATTTAACGCTATGATATGAGGATGACACGTTATGATGATGATGATGATGATGATGATAGGGGTGAAAGGACGAACGCAAACAACCTCTCCCGAGGCGGGACTCGAACCAACGACCCCTCGGTCCGAGATCACTACGATACTACTGCTTTAGCGATCTCGGTCACCGGGCCGACTTTCAGAGAGCTTGCAAATGGTATAAATCATTGGTCCATCTCATATTTAATCATTATGGCTCTCCAGTATTCTCCCGTACCAATTTCATAATTGATAATTGGACAATAAAATATTCGTCTTCATATAATTACAGTTTAAGTGCAAACGTGTAAATCACAAATTGGAAGGAGATCGTTTCACCGCACTACAGGATCACTAACTCTGAAATTAAGAGACAACTCGAATAACTGTTGATGAGTGATTGAAGTATAAAAAGGTTCATGCCTGAGTATTGTTCTAGTTTCAAGTCAATAGCTTTCGTTCATTTTTCTAATCCCATCAGAAAGCTATCGTTTCAAACAAAGAACATTGTTTTCTCAAAACTCTTGAAACATTGAACTGTCGATTTTCGTTAGTTTCCCTCTTCCTTGATTGAAATCAGCTTTGCGCTCTAAGTAACTTTCACACAGTACTTGACAATCTTACCGATATTCCTTAGGAGGCTAGTGGTGGAACGGAGGAATAAACGTGTCCAATTGCAACCGCGGAGTTGACTTGAAAGCAATTTAACTTAACTCCAAGAATCGCTTCTTAAAAGGGTGGTTCGTTCAGAAACTTCCCCAGTGCCCTATTTCTTGTTACTTAGTAGTGTTTCGGTGTACTTCCGAACACCTGGTGTCTAACTAGAGCGTACCCTCCCCGTTCAAGCTCAGGAAGTACGGTGGCATGGAGGGGCAAGAGTGAGCGAGAGAGGACGAGATCGTGCGAGAGTGAGCGAGAGCGAGCGAGAGGGTTCGAGAGAATGCAAGAGGGGACGTGAGAGGGCGAGAGGCCGCGAGAGGGGACGAAATCGTCCTCGCAGTAGATTATTACTAGAGAAACCAAACTGGTTAAAGACTGAGTATGCAAAAGGGCACAGATTCTGCTTTTGAAACAATAATGGCTTAACGAAGTTACATCTATTTTAATGCTTGTATTTTAAATTAAAGTCCTATATCTTTTCCATTTTTTGTTAGTTTTTTTGAGATTTCTGCAAGAAATTGAAAACTTACTCAGTTCACTCGAAAGTGTCCATTTCTAGTTCATTACGGGAATCAGTTGCCACGGATTAGTGATGAGTCATCGAATTTCACATTTTCACAATATCGATGTTTTTAAAAAAATAACCGATGTATATAAAATCTATGTTTTATTAACATCGATGTGGTGTGTTCGATGTTTTACGCGGAGGAGATTTTTTTAATGAAAAAATACCATAATTACAAAATTCTATAATAATTTTCAGATATCAACTAAATATTCTTCAGACCAAAGTGATTGAGGGTAAAAAATTAATAAAATCGAGTTTTCGCCAATAACCTACATTACTTTCGAATTATCGAGTCAGATAATCCAAGTTTTGTTAATTATCCTGAGAGTTTTTTGACTTTGTTTTGTCTGATAAATTTCAATTAAAAATTAATAAAGGAGATCACATTCAAATTAAATCTCCCTCGTTAACTTCAATTGTTGCTTACCAAATTTTAAAAACATCGATCGTTTTGAATTGATGTTTTAAAAAATCTGTGTTTTAATTTTGAGCATGAATGTCTGGAAACATGGATGTTTTGTTGGCGATGTCGCTCCCTTCCACGGATTGTTTTGTCGACCGCAAATTCTCCATGAAGTCACTGTAATTTGAACCTCTGCACTCACAAACCATACATCCTGGCCACTTTGGTATGGGTCCCCCCTCCCTTCCCCGTTCCCGGCTGTTGCCTTCCTATACTGTGATTTTCGCAACTCGGCCCCTGGCAGGAATCAGCTATGGACGGTTTCATCCAATCGGGAGCTTGAACGTCACCATAGTGACGTCACTGTACAGACATACAAGCTCCCGATTGAATGGCAGCGAAACAGCTGATTTCTGTCAGAGGCAGTGTTGCGAAAATCACAACCGCGCCTCCTGCACCTCGTGCGTTCACGCGGTCAGCACGTGCCCCCGCCCTTCCGGGCTGCCGTGACGGCGAGGGACCTGGGAACTTTCCGATGCCGTGACAGCCGCTCAGACAATACGACTGCGGGGCTCGCGGAGGCTAAATTCGAATCCTCATTATCTGATAAAGGCGCTTATTTGTGACCTCTAGCTGCCACTGAGTGCTCGTAGTGTCCTCAGAAGGCATGCAGTGATGTCGTGCAGTGAGGAACAAATACTGTAAACCCTCTTAGCACGAACTCGCTTAAAACGAATTTCGCCGTAACACGAACAAAACTTTAGTCCCGGTAAGTGATTATGGTAATACGTTCATTTATAATACTTGGATAACACGCATTTTGATAACATGAACTCCGATTATTTCGGTCCCTTGGAATTCGTGTTAACGAGGGTTTACTCTGTAATGGAATAGTTTGTACTTGCTGAGGAGTTGCGAACCCAGATTTCCGACTGGCATATTTTCAAGATAAGACTGCTGCTTCTTAATTTTAGAGAGGTGGAACTTGTCGCCGCTCCGTATTAATTCCAAAGGTTTAATAAAATTGAAACGTTAAGAAAACAGAATCTCCTGGAACCAAAATAATTTTCTGAAATTGTCAACGAGGGACATTCTATTACTATAATGTCTCGCCGGTTTATTAAAAATTTTTTTAAAAAAATATAAAAAAGCGGGAAAAACGAACTTCGTAGGATAGCTGTATCGCAATGACAAAATACTTTCTCTTTATACTTTATGTAATGGACAGGAAAACCATCGCGAAGAAATTGTCGTTTATTTCTAAGAAAGCTAAATCTCTCTCAACACGTATTGGTTGAGCCTAATAGTATCTTCTATTGTCAATAAAATAGATGTTGTTTTCATCGACTTATTAGATGTTTCTTTTGCGTATTGAAGTTAATACTTCTGAGCAGCTGTGGATGTGGGTCACAGACGCGTAATTGCAGGATGAGGTTGGTATAAAGAGACAGTGCAAGGCGATTGAGGTTGACGAGGAAGTGAAGTTAAAATGTTGCGTGAATAGCTATTCTGACCATGCATGCTTTGATGTAGAACAATGTAACTTCCTCACGGGCTAGGAAATTATCGGACTGTAGAATGAAGAATGTAAGAGCATTGTCACGGTGCTGAAAAGGGATGCAGAATTCAGAGAATGTAAGAATAGATGCGGCAAACGGAACGAAAGATACGCCGCAATAATAGTCCCGATTTCATTCTTTTGTGAACTGCGGTCAATTCGTACTAGTTTCAGCCGATCCATTCTGCTAGCTGGGGGATCACTTTGTGGACTTCTAAATTAATGAATCTGATGAGAAATGAATTCAAATAATGAATGTAAATCGAATGATAAATATCACAATAGGATTTTTTCAAACTGAAATTTTAAAAATTCTGTAACTTTTAAGAAATAATTATTAGTTTTATAGACTTATACATGGAGATTTTGATGATGAAGTTGTTAATAGAATCACGTGTAATTCTGAAAAGATATGAAGAAATTTAAATGATTAAAACTACTTGTATGTTTTCTATTTCGGTTCTATTTCCTTACTATTAGGGATTACTCATTCAAAGCAAAATTACAGAAGTGTGAAATATCATCCTCATCGTCCAGTTAAAAAAAAAATCAATAAAATGAAGTATTTTACAAACAGATTTTTGCCTTAAAACTATGTGTAATACCATAGATGTGACAGCAAAAAATTATATATATTGATCCTCGCCTCAAGATCCATTAATAATAAATGAAAAGCTAAAGCTAAATTTGGATATTGGTCTCATAATTCTTTAGATACTGGGCACACGTCTTACCAAACATCTTGCTTTTAACAATAAATTAATGTAGGTATTTGCAAATAATAAAAAAAAAATTCAAGAGACCTTACGGGACATGGCATTGAAGGCAAGTCTTACAAAGAAAACTTTCAGATTGATTCGTGATTTCGGGCATGTCTACTACAGATGTCATTAGTCCCGTAAGTGTGGTGCGTGTTTTCCCACGGGAGGTGGTCGTGATCTTTCCCCGCTGGATGGCGAGATTCGGCGACGATCTACTGTCGACTAGCGGGGTTTTCCACAACCAGGTATCTCCCACCAGCCGAGCACCGCCCCAGTCGGGACAAGCTCTAAGCTCCCGACCGGTCTCCCGGCATGTGTGGTAATGAAGTGTATGTTAGTGTAAGTGTGTGTGAAGGGTGAGGATAAGACAAGGAAGTGGAAGGAAATATCGCGCACAGTCTGTTTATTAAGGTACTGCTCCGGCATTCGCGTGATGTTGATCGGAGAAACCACAGAAAACTACCGATTAGAGCAGCCGGCCGCTAGAATTCTCCTCCAGACAGCGACTGAATTCGACTATAGCTGAAAAGCTAGTGTCGAAAATCCTTCCTCTGTCGGGACTCGAACCTAGGACCTCCCGGTCAGAGGGACTGCAGTGACATCAGTTGATGCCCTGCGCCATCTCTCCCGGTGGGAAGGCGTTCAAAAACACGTTTGTATCCAGTCCCTACACTTCTGAAGCATAAGCTTTCTGGTGACTGCGCACAATCAGTTCCTGTTTTCTACTGCGCTTTATCAGCCGTCGCGAAGGTCAGTATATCTCCTACAAAAGCTGCACCTTCGTCGTGGAGACTTATCTTGAGCATTTACAACTTCATCGCGCGCCGTCTGTTCGCACGTGGCGCCTCTTCGATTGTGAGATAGAGAAAGCACGCGAATGGGCGCGGGGAAATGCTGCGATGTGCAAAGCCAAGTTTGCGCAGATGTACTTTTCTCTTCACGTGCAAAAAACGTGGCTTCTTTCCGATTGTCACTTTTTATGCAAAACTGTGAACATATTTCCGGCAAAAGGCAGAACTTTCTATTTTATTCTTTCCGAGGAATTATTTGGAGTTTGGCGTAAATGCAAATATTGCCATATTATAATCGACAAATTGATAACTGATGATGTATAGGAAAACGTAAAAATGAGTTCGAAGAAAAGATGTAGCGTGAAAATTAAGTGAATGTTGCCATAACTAAAAAACCTTTAATGCGTTTAAAACTAAGTTCATGCAAAGACCTAAGCAATTACTTATTTAAAAACTATTTAAAATAAAAATATTTTCAAATAATGATTGTAAAATAATGAAAACGAAAGTAGTGTGTTCTTAAACTCCAACCGAATATGTTCACTAGGTTATCTAAAATATTTTTAAGATAAGAATGTAGTTTAATTGGGAATTTTCTTTCCGTAATAAGCTCATTAAATTGCTCTCAATTCCAATACTTTTAATCTCCTACTCTAATTCCACAACAATATGCAAATCCAAATTCAGAACATTATTGCTCTACCTTTGACCAATTAGGGCATATGCTGCTATTACAAAAATGAGTAAACTGCAAATAACTAAAATTGAGTAAATTTCGAAGACTTATCACCAGTTCCCTTAATTCATTTCCAATTAACAACACCGTACCGAATTATAGAATTAAATCAAACAGTTAATACCAAAAATAGCTCACTTACCCTGCAATTTCTATCAAACATTCTAATAGTATCATCCCAACAAGTAAACTAGCCACGGAACTCCTTCCATATTAAATTTAAAAATAAATATCATTTTATAAATATCCATAAAAATATTTTCAAATCAAGATGCGTAAGATTCTGCTTTTACTGTCCTTGCCGATTTTTAACTTCAAGCTAATTTTTTTTTTTTTGAATTTAACTGTGTAGGCAATAAAACATCTGTAAATTTTAACACTGATTAAGATAAAAACTGAAATAAATAAATATTAAAATTACGACACTGAGAGAACATAAATAAACTTGGATCTGTAAATTGCTTTAATATAAATTGTTCGGCTGTTGCCGCCAATGTCATCGCAGACATGTACCAGTCACTCCTTGTTTGGAGTGACTTGTCCTTCCATAAGAAATTGATTTCTGTAACATCCAATTCCAAAGAAAGAAAAGGATTCAGAAACTACACACAACCTTGAAAGGAAATATGTAGCTCGTACTAAACAAGTGCGTCAATATGTCAAGTACGTAAACTTCAAACCCCATTAAACGAGGACTGATACGTAGAAAGTTGCAGCTTACATTCAAACCCATTGACGTTCAACGTTCTGATAAGAACAAGCATTACTAAACAATGCTGCAGTTAAACAACCGTTTTAGTACAAAAAGTAGCTCATGCAGTTTTTTTAGGGGTATACCGACTGCATCGCACGGTCAACTCTTCCTAAACCGTTTAACCACATTCCTCGCCAAAAAGGCATAGCCCGACCGCATTCCCTTGGTTTTCCTTCTTACGTTGAGTAAGGTGTGATATCTATGTTCAGCGAGGTCTGCTGTGTATTATGTTGATCGATTGTAATTGATCCACTTCAGTCTGTTTTCAAGAAACTTCTGCATGACGTTTTAGAGGACTGCCGACGTTGAAAACCACACTTAAAAGTTGGTGGAGACAAAACTTGATACCTCCTATCATAAGCGCCTTCTTACCCGGTGACTTCATATTCCGAAGATTCTGCCATGTTCACTTGTGTTCGAGGTTTTCTCTAGATCGGTGCGAGAGTTTCTACGGAAACATTTACCCCTTTCGAAACATTGGATAAACGAGACGAGATGCAGTGGTGTCTTCTCAGGTAAAGGAAAGTGAAAGGGAATTAGAGTGGGGGTGAGGGAAAATTGACCTCGGAATATAGTCGCGATACCCATATTATTAAAGAACGAATTACACTTCGCAATTTAATTCCTGGATGATTTATTTTCCTCTTTTAAAAAAAATAAATTACCTGAAATCTAGATTTCATTTTGGGCTTGCAATAATTATTTCAATTCTTGAACAACTATTCCTAATTAAACTGGAACCACTATTACTTATTTTGTCCTGCTAGTCCAGTCGGTCGACGTGCCCTTCGTACGAATAAGCAAAGCTGCTAGGAATTGTAGCTTCGACTTTACCACACCGAACTGCCCGCAAATAAATAATTGGCTTAGTTCAAATACAATTAATATTTATTGATTTCTTTAACTACACATGTCTTCTGGTCTTTACTCCTGTTAACTAATTTTAAAAAATGAGTTGAACATTCTTACATTCTTTTCCGTTGGTCTCAGTGTTCATCTCCGCTGTCATTGTACCAATTCAAAGCGCCTCTTCCCGTCGATGAACGCCTGTTCCCGAACGTCGCTCCTTATAATTCTTCAATTTCTCCGTGTCACCAGCAATATTCCTTTCATTCCGCATTCAGAACACACCGACAAAAGTACAATTCGCTTTCCACCACCACCATCTCACATCTTAACACATTCATATAATTATGTAATCACGAATAAACATGTCAAACAACGGCGCACATTTTCTTCGCCATCCAAATTGTGATAAATAATACTAGAGTGATATTGTCGGTATATCACAGGCTCTTTCTTAAATATTTGAAGAAAAAAAATGTTTGGAAAATGCGCCATAAGGCCCATGAAAGTATGGATGGGCTAACATTTCTTAGATGTGACAAAATTAAAACAGTCAAATATTTGCTATAGAATAAATACATAACTCACTATTTTCAAGGATTTGAAAAATTCAAGGATATTAAAAAGAAGATGAAATATTGGTTGTATTAGTCGTGAATCTTAAACAAATTATGTCAACGTTAATTACGAATTGTACTAGAAAGTGTTGCGTAAATTGCATGTGAATACATCATGCAAAAAAAAATGGAGATGAAAGCAACTGTAAGTACGTGGGATATGGAACGGAGAAATCGCTATTGACCTTATTCAAACCGAAGAGTCGTACGATCTCTTGCTCGTGACGTACTTACGATAAACCGAGGCGACTGCCATTCAGCCACTAACGATATATACGCAACTCACTAACTGAGATGAAAACACATCAGAAAAACATTGCATTTTGTTCAGCATTTCATTACTCAGACGTAAAATTGGTGTTGTAAATTAAGTAGTTGGTTACGAAACTTGATTGTGGACGACTTTCCAGAGTAAGATCATCTCATTTGCTTTGAAGTTCGTTCCCGAAGAAAGTACTGCGCGTGCTTTTTCGCTGCAGAGCTGGCAAGCGCCTCAAAGTGCCCTCTCCTCGGAACCGAGCTCTTGGTGAATAAATCTGTGCCTTAAACTCCCTTTCGTTGGCATTCCCAAAGGTTGCTCCAGGTTGCTTTTCTGAGCTGTGGAAAACAAAATACTTTGGGTACGTGGAAAGTATTCTTATGTAAATATACATTTAAAATTCGCAAGGTATTCTGAATCTATTAAAAGCATTTTAACTAAAGATATTTTAACATGCTTTTGAATAATTATATATTTTTGCATATTTTATCTCTTACTACGAGTAGTATATTAAAACAAAGACAACAGGCGTGTGTTCAAGTTATAAGATAGGTTAAGATATCAATTCAAATTAGTTCAGTACTTCCCTCCCCCCTACCAAGTGTAAACTGAATAAAAAATCTCTGCACCGTTATATTTTAAAATACGTAAGAGTACAAACGGAACACACAAAAATAGTGTAGTATTTTATGAGTCTGGGAATGTGACTACTGTTAAACAAAGCTATGTAATGCTGATCTTCTATGTCCTTTGGACTTTCGTTGTGAAATGTCCCCATTTCTCGGAAATCGCGAATATCTCGGAAAACAAAAGAGAGTTTGACAAATCGACGAGAGTCGGGCAACGTGACAAATGTTATGCCCTTGTCTTATCCTGCTTACTGCTGCCCGCCGAGAACCACATCACCCCTGCCATGGAAGCAGATTTCGGTAACTCTCATCATACGGAAGTAATTAGTTTTTGACTGATTGTTTAGTAAATCAGGACGTATCAACTGCTAAGGTCATTAGTCCTGTAAGTGTAGTGCATTTCCTCGAGAGGTGGCGGTGATCTTTCCCCGCTAGATGGTGAAATACGGCACCGACCTATCGTTGGCTAAAGGGGTTTTCCTCCACTAGGTATCTCTTACCCGTGTGGAGCCGTCCCAGCCGGGACAAGATCTAAGCTCCTGACCGGTCTCCCGGCATGTGGTAGTGTAGTGCATGTTGGTGAAATGTATGTAAGAAAGGGTGATGATAGGACAAGGAAGAAAAAAGAAAGATCGCGCGTGGTCCGTGACCCGTTTGTGAAGTTACTGCTTCTGCGTTCGCCTGGTATTAATTGGAAAAAACACGAAAACGTACCGAATAGAGCAGCCGGCCGCTAGAATTCTCCTCTAAACGGCAACAGAACCCGACCTACGTGACAAACTAGTGTCGAAAATCCTGCTACCGCCGGGACTCGAGGACACCCCCCCCCCCCGGTCAGAGGCACTGCAGTGATGTCCTCTGATGCCCTGAGGCACCTCTCTCGGTGCAAATGGTTAGTCATACCGCGCGAAAGGGATCAGTAGAGACCGGATTTTTATGTAATTACATATTTTTCATCTTTCTACTTACCGTTCTCAAAATTGTAATCTTGGCGAACTATTATTAAAAAATAGCCCTCCTAACAAAATATCGAATTTCTTCGTTAAATATTTTTACATATTTAGCACTATATTACATATTTTACATATTTTGCTGTTTTCACAATATATTTTCTTATTTTGTTAATTTTCTTCTATTTAATTCCATATTTTTTATGAAAAGATGTATTTTTTTTTTAATATCAGCATTTTCCCTACATTATTGGGGAAATCTGGGTGTTCAAAGCATCATTGAGACTGCATTTTGTGATCTATAACCTTAATTTCGGAGAAAAATTTGCGATCACTGACGTGTAACAAACACATCAATGAAGGCGCTACAGATTATGATTGCTGGTCGTAGATCTCACCAGTTTGTGCGATGGCTTCTATTGCGATTAAGCTGCTTCTATTGCGATCCAGCTGCTAAACTACGGTCCTGGATTACAATAGATGAAGCTTTACTACTGACGAGAAAGTTGTATGATGTGAAATGAGCAGTTTTTGTAAATTTAATTTCGTATAACGTAAATGTATATTATTATTAGTGTAATTTAATATTACGTATTATATTCGATGTTACATATTTATTACGTATTCTTACTATTTTCATTACATATTTATGTACATTTTTTGGCGTTTTATACTACATATTTGTCCGGTCTGTAGTGATCAGTCGTTGTGCGTAGCAGGTACTCGCACGGGTGTGACTGTTCACTCTCGCGCTGATTCCTAGTAAACATCAAAGTCTATTCTACGTGTACTCTGTAATTTGTTCAAAACGCGTATTGAACGGTGCGGACTCGTTTCTGATTACTTCTGTGAATGTGACACGTTCATTCTCCTGCAACGCATCCATTTTAATGCCCGATCGCCCGACTTGTTGTTCAAAAATTTGAAAATGCTTTAATGGAACAATTTTAAAAACGCTAACCTGAATTTTTATTTACATATTTTCTATTTTTTTTTAAATATAATTTTTAGGAAATAAATACTTACATGCATATTTATATTTTGATTTTTATTACAATTATTTCCGTTATCGTGTAATTATGAAAGGATAGATTTGCATATTAGAAATTATCGTATATTTTACGTTCTTTATGTTCTTAGAAGACAAACATGCAACTGTAAATACAACATTAGGAATGTCTATCAGTAACATTACATTGCGGCAGCCCTGAAATAAATATAGACATGTTTGCTTCTTCAAGGCGGAAATAATTACAAACCCAATAGTAATTCATATTCTACAGAAATGAATAGCTCTTGTTCTTAAATATTAACGTAAGTCAGTGTCAAAAAATCTTGATGTCATGGGCGTGTTCAAAATAGAAATATCTACATTAATGATGTGCTGCTCATTCCGCAAACGCAAAATGTTTGGATAGCCCTGTTCTAGAGGAGTTGCTAGGTGCAGCGTCATCTTGGCTTATCGTGGCTCCGCGCCGCACCGCCACGCGTCGGTGTGTCTGCCTCTGCGCTCCTTCTTATCTACGGGCCGGCCACGCCAGCGACCAAGTCTTCATCAAAGGGGGCGGCGGTGCTATCAGGGAAAGTGCCTTAAAAGGTCTGTTGAGGGCTTCGTCTTGTGTGTTGCTGCAAAGAATCTAACAGAATGTTTCAGGCGTTAGACAGATATTTATTCTAGTCTTTATGTCATTGTTTTGTTGTTGTTTTTTTGGTTCGTGTTATTTGTCGTCAAAAGCAGAGAAAACTTTATTTGACGTATGGGAAGGTAGTACAAAGAATTTCATGTTATATGTAGTAATAATACGAAAGCAACTAATGGTTTCACATGCCATGTACTTACCCTTAATGTGGTAATGATTTTTTTTTAGTTTTTATATGTTGTAATATTACGAAAGAAATGTATAGTTTCATATAGCAAAAATATAAAATATTTTCATTGCCGTACTTATGGTATGAAAGAATTACATAAACATTACTTTCTGCTTTCCATTTTAAATTCTAATTATTTTGTGTGTAGATGTCATTTAGATATCTACTCATGAGACAAGGAATTTACCGCTATTTTTAATTATTATGTTGTAAGGAATAACGTGTATCGAAAATTGTTCGCAAGTTATCTACATACTCTTCCTACGAACACATGTCAAACGAATTAAGACCTTCTGGATCTTTGTCCTGTGTCCTCCATCGCCCTTTCTCGTCACAATCGCAAGATGAAAAGATTCATTTGACTTTCGTGTTTTCTGATCAGAATGTACAATTTTGAAGGAAACGTTTAAGTTTGAATAAGCTATTCACGGCTGTAAATACTTGAAACTAAACTCTATTGAATTTTCCCTGAAGGGTAAGAAATGGTCTTATTTCATGTGACTTAAAAGTAACAAATTTACCAATGTAGCATGACAGAGCAGTTAATACGCCTCCTTGATTACAGCTCTTGCGGTCCTCATTAAACGAAGTGAAAGATATCACTCTACCCGAGAGGACCGAAAAGGACAAATGTTTGGAATGCGAACTGCGTCGACTGCGCTGATGTTTTAGCGCCCCTTCTCGAAATCGGCTGTCTGGTTGGTATGCTAATGAACCAGGCGGTTCGCAGGCGTGGTCGCCCAATTCTCCAAGGTCGCACAACGCACTGCTATCTTAAGCAAAGGGGCCCGCAGAGCGTGGCTGTTTGAGTGCGAGATGAGTGTGTGTTTGGAATCGCTATCATCCATTATTTTTAAAATGAAGCCAATTATCTTGTCAAGCGCACCAGCGCTTCCTACACGTTCTATACTGTAATGACGACCCGAACGCTTTCATTTGCGGCCTTGTTAGGAAACAATCTTATTAAAATAACAGTTGCAGCTTTGATAATTGCGGAAATATTTTTATTCAATTTCTTTCCTAAGTGTGGAACGCGGACGGCGAGTGGTCCTTGGAAATAATGTAAATGTTTGATTTTCCTGACTTTTCAAATATTTACATATAATTATTCTCAAGATAAAATAAACTAATAAATATTTTCAATCAGTATTTTATCACTGTTTTTTTAGATAGTGCACGCTTTGAAATAAGACAATTATTCAAGCAAGGTGTTTAACATGTTACGTCAATTAAAATGGGAGCTTTTTCTTGACAATTGATATACTATCAGAGGTCTATGATAACAATAGAAAATATTTATTTTGAATGGATATGGCTATAAATTATACTAAAACAATCCGGAAACAATAATAAGTGAAATGATAAAATATTCCAGACTTTATTAGGCACATTGTTGTAAGTACATTGCTTTAATTTCCGTACTTGTTATTTCTTTCATATTGCGTGCACATATTGCGGAATTCCTGTTGTAAATGAAGGAAAATATCCAGGATTAAATTGAGATAAGGCGCCGGATGGAATTATCCATCCACTGTCCCGCAAGATCAAGTGAAAATCCTCCGTTTTAATTAAAACGGAAAACGCACGAGGAAATACACGTACTACAAGGAAACCGAGGTGAAACTCGACCCATGGGGCGTTTCCCCTATCGGTGGAAAGGGAAGTAAATCGAAGCGCTGAGCGCCTCTCTCCATGGCGAAAGCACCCGCTTGTCAAAGGCACAGGGAAAGACGATGAGCTCCGGACTGGAGGAAGTGTTCGGACGGTTGTGTCATGCGTAGGGGGCGGATTTAATGAAATGTCATTTTTTTTCTTTTCACTTTAGAAGAATGCCGTTTAGCAAAGGAATTAATTTTATGACTACGGCCTGAATGTTTATGACCTAAATGTGTTAGAAATACCGATCATTTATGACCTAAAATACAGGGTGAGTCACGTAACTTTAGCACCTCCTGTAACTTTTGAACGGTTGAAGTTATTGCAATGCAGTTTTCACGGAAGTGCATGAGGGGAAGGGGCTAATAGATACGTGCATTAATTTCTATTTTATCACTTGTATTTTACGAGATTTTTTAGGTAACTTTGTTTTTTCAAATAGAACTATACATATTTTTTCAGTCCACCATAACGAGCGTAAAAAGACGAATCCAAAGATGTACATATTGTCATATGTTAGATAAGCATTTTTTTGATTAATTTTGATTTTTGCGACTGGGGTTTAACAGACATTTTAAATAGTCTACCACACAAGGTCACCCAGCGCTCCACCAGCAACGCGCGCTCGAGCAAGGGAAGGGAGATTTGAAGATACGAAACATATTCCAAATATTCACAAAAAACATTGCAGTTTTTCCTGAACTGTGCTTTCCATCCTTCCGCATTTTCAGATTTTCGACTTTCTTTGATTGAAGGAATTAAAGGATGGAAAATAAGGATTTGTCATTAGTTTGTATCGTATTAAAATTGTTTATAACTTCAACTCCATTTAATGGGGTTTCATAAGATACGTATTAATGGGATCTTGAAACAAAGCACAATAAGAATAAATAATTAAAACTGTACAAAAAATATTGCGTATTTTGAGCAAACAATTTCAATGTTAATAAGAATATAATAATAACTTAGGGATAGAAATAATCTTATTTCAATAAATACTACTTAAGACAAATCCGTATTTTCAATCCCTAAGAAACACAAAATATCTGAAAATGGATCAGGATGGAAAGGAGAGTTCAGGAAAAAATGCAACAGTGTTGGGAATATTTTTCGTATCCTCAAGTACTAAAATCCCTTCCCTTTCCCGACCCCGCGTTTGCTGGGGGAGCGCTGCGTGACCTTGTGGGGCTGACAGTTAGTACAATGAAAATATCCGTTAAACACTAGTCGCAAAAAATCACAATTACTCAAAAAATGCTTATCTAACATATGACAATATTTATATCTTTGCATTTGTCTTTTTATGCTTGTCATGATGGACTGAAAAAATATGTATAGTCCCATTTGAAAAAACAAATTTACCTCAAATATCTCGTAAAATACAAGTGATAAAAGAGAAATCAATACACATATCAATTAGCCCCATTCCCTCATTCATTTCCGTGAAAACTGCATTGCAATATCTTTAACCGTTCAGAAGTTACAGGAGGTGCTAAAGTTACGTGACTCAACCTGTATATGAAAATATGACCGTAAATATGACTTTTTTTTGGTTGCATTTTCGAAATTTTCCAAACCTTTTCGCTGCTTAAATAAACATATTGAAAATGTACTTTTACAATCTAGCACATTTAAAATTTCACACCTTCTCCTTTGATGCCACGTGAAGACAATTCTACTTACTAAAGTTTTAAAATAAATTTGATAGAAGCAGTTGATCTTGGCACAAAACCTGACAAAACTAAACTAACTCTTCCTTCGCATCTGGTGCTTTCTGAGCTTCCTTTTTCTCCGTCTATAGAGCTTGCCCTCCTAATTCACAGACATACAGGTGACCCACCATCTATGGACCACCCCCATAACTTCTAAGCGGTTAAGGATATCGAAATTCAGTTTTCGCTGAATAATGCGGAATCATGGGGCAAGTAACTTGCCGCAGAGAACTTGTATATAATATTTTTAGTTTTCGAGAAATTTAATCATCTTTGATTTTTTAAATAGAACCATATATTTTTCTCACCAGCAATAAATAGATCATGAAAAGAGGAATAAAATGATGCTAGTACTCGTATAGATATCATATGCTAGTTTTTTGATAGTAATTTGCGTGTAAAATTAGACTTTCTGACAAGTCATTTTGAACGAAACGGACAATATTTCGTGTAGCAGCCCTTCCAACAGTAGCCTTCGGGGAAAATCGCCTTCGCGACGTCAAGACTGTTGCGTGGAGAGAGAAGACAGAGGGGTGGCAATGATGGATAAGAGGCCTAACTACAGCAATCCAGGGTCTTGACACAAAAGTCACATTAAAAAACACCAATCTTAACGATCAGAATGAGAGATTTTTTCCATTGATTTATCTGCATTTAACTTGTCTTCTTTAGCAATAAATATCATTTTCAAACTTGACAAGAATGCAACCACCGTCTCTTCGTTGGTAAATTTCATTTTTAATTAAGATTATCATTCGTCTACTTCGCAATCATACCTCTACTGCTCGTCATAAATGGAAAAGAAAACAGTACACTTCCGTCTTCTGTCGTGGATTTTCAAGTTTGAGGCAGCACGTTTCGTCATGAAGTGAGAAACTCTCCAATCAGTATTAGCAGTCGAGACTGCAGATGTACATTTGTGTTAAAGTTTAGTAAATTGACACTGATAGTCTGTTAAGAGTGTTTCAAAATTTTTATTGCTTTGTTCTTTTGGTACGTGTTTAAATAAGACGTTTATGAAGAGTAAACGCAAAGAGAAAATGTCTACCTCTCTATTATTTGATGAATTAATCAAGATATTACAATAAACATTATTATAATACACACTTTAAGCATTCATTCCCTTCCCTTGTTTTAAAATGATATCTGGTTTCTGCCATAAAACAGATTGATTCTTGTAAGTTTGAAATGGACCTTCATTATTATCGACCTTCCGCTACAAATTATTTTTATTTTGCTCTTTTCGATGAACGTTGCTTTGGAATTTCATTAGAAGAAAAGTTCAATTCAGATGAACAAATGGGAAAAAAACTCTTTCTGTTCAGTAATATTCGTGTTTGTTCAATTGATCTTCCTGTCAAGACCATGAATTGCTGTAGTTCCGCCTCTATCCCCCACGGCCACCCCTCTCACACTCCTTGTTTCCACGAAACAGTCTCGACACCGCGAAGGTCCTTCACGAACCGTTCACCAACGGCGACTGTTGCAAGGGCTGCTACACGAAATATCGTTCGTTTCATTCAAAATCACAAATCAGAAAGTCTAATTTTATACGCAAATTATTATTAAAATAATAGCATATGATACATCATTTTATTCCTCTTTTCATGATCTATTCACTGCTGGTGAGAAAAATATATAGTTCTATTTAAAAAATCAAAGATGATTAAATTTCTCGGAAACTAAAAATATTATATTCAATTTCTCTACGGCATGTTACTTGCCCCATGAATCCGCATTATTCGGCGGAAACTATTTCGATATCCTGAACCGTTTAATTAATGGTGGTGGTCCATAGTTGGTGGGACACTCTGTATATATTTATATGAAAAACAGGCAATTGTATACGACAAAAATGTAAGAAATTAAATAACAATTAATAGATACGCAAAATATCTTTCAGACAACTGCAAGCAAGTGTGCGAAAATGGAATCAAAAAGATAAAATGACAAAAAATACAAAACTTCATGAACAAATATGAACATAATATGAAAAATTAACAAAAAATGACCAAAGGGTAAAAAATAGCCAAAATATGACTTTATATGAAACGTGAAAATTGCATAATTTTAGTGATTGTAGATGAAATCATGCTTATCTTCATTTTCCGCGATGCGATTTAACGCGAAGAAAAAATATAACATGTCATAAACATCGGGGTCCTAGTTATGACAAAGGAAATTACCATTTTATATTTTTTTCCCTTCATTTTTCGTCGATTTCGACTAATTCAATTTTTACCTTTTCCATCATTTTAATACAATTTTCGCTGATTTCATCGATTTTAATTTTGCACGTCACCAAACGCAAGCAACACGCAACTTCGGCACGGAAGTTGAGGGAGCTGGTAAATACGAAGGTTACTGCACATGAGGTAATGTTTTCAACCAGGGGGGGGGGGGAGAAAATCGGTAGGCACCGAAAAGTGTATGGACTTAAAGCAGGAACACATGCGCGCGCGCACGCGCGCACACACACACACACACACACACACACACACACACACATACACATACACATACACATACACATACATACATACACATACACACATACACATACACACACATACACATACACACACACATACACACACACACATACACATACACATACACACACATACACACACACACATACACACACATACACACACATATACACACACATAACATACACACACATACACATACATACACACACACACACATACACACACATACACACACACATTCTTCACATATTATTGATGAAGGCAACATTTTTAAGACTGGAATTCTCGAATAAGTTTTAGAATTTTAGATTAGAAAATTGATAACGTAAGGGAAGGGAGGGGCCACACTTTTCGGTGCCTACCGATTTTCTCCCCCCCCCTGGTTGAAAACATTACCTCATGTGCAGTAACCTTCGTATTTACCAGCTCCCTCAACTTCCGTGCCGAAGTTGCGTGTTGCTTGCGTTTGGTGACGTGCAAAATTAAAATCGATGAAATCATAATATTTCTTTCCTTTTCTTGATTTAGAACGTATATAAAACACCTGCGTTGAATTGTGTGTATGACAAAGGTGTATTTAACGGTTGTTTTAATTTCGGGATTCAATTTCTAAGTTAGACATAGAGGCGAATCTCATTGTGACCCGAGTGCCCTCATTCCAGATGACAAAACGCTTCTGCAACCCTTTCTGCACAGCGTGGGCTCTGCTTGGCTCTCTGGGCCTCCGCCTCGCACGTCCCCGGGAGAGCCCTGTCACCACCTGGCGGCGGAGCTTCGCGTCTTTTGTGGCGGCGGCGGCGGCGTAGACGGCGCTGCTATTTTCGGCGCAACGTAAAAGCAGGCGCACTTCATTAATAAAGAAAATGGGTAAGTAAAGAATTTACGAGGCTATTTTTGGCGCAGTGTTTGTTTCGATATCACCGTGGACTGGCGCACTCTGGCCCGGATAGCACTCACCTCCCCACGGGCCCCCGACGCTCCCCTCGTCGTCTTGCCTTCCCCGCCTCTTTCTGCCTCGCCTCGCCCCGCCCCGCGCCTCCCTTCCCCGCCCCGTCCCGTACCACCTAGCTCCGCCCCTCCCCTCCCTGCCCCGCCCCGTCCCGCCCCACCCCTCCCTGCCCTGCCCCACACCTCCCAGCCCCGCCCCTCAGAGCCCCACCCCGTCCCGCCTCGCGCCGCCTTCCCCGCCGCTCGCCGCGCCATCGCGCTCTGACTCTGCACTTGACTGTGCCCCGCTTCGCCAGCCCGCCCTGCCTCGCCGTCCTTCTCCCATCCTGCGTTGCCCTCCGCGCCTTGCCGACGCCGCCGTGATTCCCTCGCCTGGACCGCCCAGCCTTGTCTTCCCCGCCTTGCCATTCCACATTGACCTCCCCGACTTGTCGTCCCCGCCTTGCCCCCGATGCCTTGCAGACTCCGTCTTATCCGCCCCGCCTTGCCCGCTGAGATTATCTTTCCCGCTTTGCCTTCCGCGGCTTGCGGACTGCTCTTTAGCCTTGCCTGCACCAACTCCCCGCATTCTTGCATCAACCAGCAACATTCCATATTATAAATATTATCCAATGATGCCCGACACATATCTTCCTTATGCCAATTTTTTGCGTAAAGTTTAACCATGCATCATTTTTATATACGGCTTTTTATTTTATTTTTTGAAATTTTTGTATTAAATATTTTTTTATAATCGGAGACCTTTGAACATTTAACTGAACATTGAACTTTTAATTATCGGGGGCCCGTGCGTTGACACTTTTTAATAACTATCGGGGGCCCTTGAACATTAAGGGTCGTGGGCCCGGACCCTCCTGGCGCGTGCGTTGACACGGAGAGCTTCCACCCGCGACCGCCCTCCATCCTGTGGCGACGGCAGCGGCCGCGGTGTCGTCGTGGCGCAACTGGAGGCGGCGCGGTGGCCCCTGGAAACTCCGAGGGGCAGAGGAGCTGTTTATTATTGCTGCCCCCGCGGTTTACTTTCCCGTACGTTCGTGTGTGCGAAGGAACTGGGAGCAGTTATTTTTGGATACCCCCCCATCCTAATGATGAGCACGTGCTTTAATGTTAATGGGTTACCCACTCATATTTTTAGTGTACACATGCTATGCTTTAATTGCGTTTTCTTGCTTGCAGTGTATCAGAAACTCGATCCCGGTAGAGTAATTTTGAATGTTGAATGTGCCTCTGTCAACACAATTTCTTACTGCTCTCAGAATTCGTTGCTGATTGTTGCCTCATCACTTGCAGTGAAATACAATGTCATATTTAGGAATTTCTTGTGGATGTTCTGGATATTTAAAAGGAAACAGTGGTCGCTGCAAATTGCACCTGAATATTTAATTTATTGAGTTAATACGTGCCGTTTTTTCTGATATTTTGATTTGTCATTCCGGTCGCCTCCACCACGAAGGCTATTAGTCCCGTAAGTGTAGTGTATTTGTTTACTGCGAGAGTTGGCGGTGATGTTTCCCCGCTGGATGATGAGATCCGGCGTCCATACGTTGGTTTGCGTATATTTTCTCCAACCAGCGTTGTACCGCCCCAGACGGAACAAGCTAAGTTCTCGACTGGTCTCCTGACAAATGTGGTTGAATTTATGGTTGCATGATCAATTGGAATTTCTGATGTAAATGTATCAGCCCAAGTTAAAGCATTTGTGAAATACATGCGTTTATTACCACTATTTTTCAGTATTCCATTTACCTAGTTTCCAGGTTACGTAATTTAATTGAGGTTTTTCTCACATTGGCTCATGTAACTCCTGAGTTGTCTTAGTGAATAATCAATGGTGCGCAAAACTTACCATCGACCACGAACCATTCTCTTTACTCTGGAATTTGAAGCAACAAAATATTAATAGAATAAAGCAAGAAAGTCACGTACATTTACTACTAAATGTATTATATACAAACTTACTTTATTTCATTGTCATGTACGGTACAGTTTCACAAAATAATTATCCAACATTTTGTTTAAAATATCACAGCATCATATTTTATATTCTAAGGACTAACTGAATATTTAAAACTACTTTTATTATCTATTACTCTCTGTAGATTTTTTGTTTGATGCTGGAGATTTTTAACTTAGTTTCGGGAACAAAGAAAAAGACAAATATGGCACCCACAGCGCTGAACCCACCAAAAACATTCCAAAGACGACGTGATGACGACAAACGTCGATAAATATAGGAACTTCCTTCGCTAGCGTCGAAGCAACAGTTCGTGCAAAGAAGGCGATCGTGGGTATTGCCCACGGCTTGGCATGAGCGGGGAGAATTTCGCCCATAAACACTGCGGGCAGAGGACCGAATCCCATTGAATGGAAAATGTAGAAAACCCCAATTGATAACGTTGGAGTCCACGCCCACGCCGTGACGTCATAACCATACCTATAGTAGTAACTGTACAGTCCGAAACCACCTTGGCCAGCGCCATCCCTATGGCCGACACGAGCAGAAACGGCCGTCGAGGCATCCGGCTGAGCATCTTGGTGGAGCACACGGCTCCGATGAAATGCGCCACCGTCAGCACGATGGAGCACACGTTCCCCGACGGGACGATGCCGACGCCTTCGAAAATCTGCGTCGTGTAAAACACGAACGCGTTCACGCCGCACGTCAGCTGAAACAGTTGCACGCCGAGGCACAAGCGCCAGCGCGCGCGCGATCTTGGGGTCGGCCAGCATCTTCCAGGCGAAGCGCGTCTGGTCCTCGTCGAGGGCGTTGACGGCGGCGAGGGCGGCCTCCAGCTCGGGCTTGGGGTCGACGAGCGGGCTGCCGCCGCGCAGCCAGCGCACCGCGGCCCACGCCTGCTCGTGGCGGCCGGTCTCCGCCAGGTGCACGGGCGACTCGGGCGCCCACCACAGGCCCGCCAGCGCCAGCAGCGGCAGCGCGCCGCACGCCGCAGAGTACCACAGGTAGGGCAGGAAGGTGCCCAGCGCGCACACCCACACGTGGGCCCAGCACGCTCGCCGGGTAGAAGTAGGCGTTGAGGCGGCCGCGGCACGCCTTGTCCGCGATCTCAGAGCAGTACATGGGCACCAGGGTGGCGCTCAGCCCCCAGCTCACGCCGATGAAGAAGCGGCCCGCGTGCACCAGCAGCGCCTGCCGACAGGAGCGCGCGTCACATCAGGAACTGCTCTCTGAATCTGAATCAGTGAAATGGTCGCTGATTCAATCAGTGAAAGCCCAAGTCACTGATTTCTTGGGTCGAAATGTGTAGTTGACAATCAGCGAATATGCGAACCATTTGATAATGACCGCCAGCATTTCACTGGTCGTCTGTAGTAAAAGTGCCGTGCCACCATCGCTCACTGGTCGTTCAGTCGTTCACGTGCTGCTGTTGTCACAGATTTCACTGACTCAAACAGCAAAGTTTCACTGATTCAAAACGTGGACCCGATTTTCACTGATTTGTTCAGTTCAATTCACTGATTGTCAGTGGCAGGGTTATAACTGACACCATCAGTCAATAGTCACTGTCAATCAGTAGTTTTCACTGATTCAGACTGAGAGAGTGCCCCCACGTCTATACTGCGATTTTTCTAACTTTTCCCCTCTAGGCCTGTCTTCACGATGGAATATGTCGCGGTATTTCGCGACGTTCTCAACCGTGCCGCCAGATATCACTTGATCACGACTGTATCAAGCGACATCTAGCGGCATATCTGCTTGCGATCATGCGACATCTAGCGGCACAACGGAGAAAGGCGCGAAATGCCATGTGATATTCCATCGTGGCCATACAGGCTTGAGGGGCAGAGTTAGAAAAACTGCACTATAGCCGACGTTTCTGCCGGGTGTCCGGATCTGTGCCCCGAGACCCTGAAGTGCGAATATTGATTTTCCCTAGTCATAACTAGGGCCGGAGATTGTACGAGCTGTAAGCACGATCACACAAAGGGCTCCATCATAAATTAGAAAAAAAATATCATTAGAAATAAAAATTATGAGTAGTTTCAAAATAAAACTATAACATTTACAATTTAAATAATATAATATTATTGTTAATTAGATTAATATAATTATTAATAATATTAATTATTATTACACAGCATATACATGCAAATGTAAATTAAAATATTTTTGTATATACTTTTAAATCATTAAACATTTACATTTAAGTCAAATTAATGAAGAGTTTAAATGCACTGTTTATGTTTTAAAGTGTAAAATTTCATTAATTTATTTCAATTGTAACAAAAATAGTTAAGAGGGCGAGGGTGAGGGAGCGACCCAGCGGGTTACCCTATGCGCGCCTTATGCCGCTGGTGTACTCATTTTAATGTACATCTGTTCAAAACTCATTAAAGTATTGTATTGAATGCTTTTATAGCTGTAATGCAGTGAAACGTAATGAAGTGGAAGGAAATCAGAAAACTGCCACGAAAGAATCATCATACCGCAAACCAGCTTTATCTTACTTGGATTTTACAAATTCTACACGGTGTTACGGGGTCTCTGTCTCAACACAGTAAGGGTAGAAGCCTAAGCGCTGAACCAATTGAGGATATAATGGAATTAAGTGCGAGGTCGACACTTCACATTACTGTCGTCGACTATAAAGTGATAACGTGATGCTTTCACCATTTAATAGAAAGTTCGCTTTGTAATGTTACATTTCGACAAAGTAATATTTCATTTCTGGATGAAAATGTCTTTATTTGAATAATTGAATGATTATTAAATTACAATGGGGATGAAAAGCTTCTGTTTTTTTTGTTGTCTCTTTGAATGTTGGTTGCTAGTCGTTTCAGCGCAGCACATTAGTCATTAGTTTGAGTGTAGCCTAGAAAATACACTCTTATGACATTGTCTAAATAGAGATCTTCACCTGAACTGGTTTAGTTGAGAAGAACTTCATTGAAACTAAACGGTGGTCACGGATTTGCAGAAATTCCGATAAAGCTCATAATTTAAATCAAAGATATCAATCATAGAAGAAAACGTAGCATACATTTATGAAATGATGTTTAATGAATGAAAAGTCATATATTCATGAAATGATGTTTCATAGAACAAACCACAAATTAACCTAAGATTATTAAATTGTTTTGTTGGTGTATTAGTTTTATTGTTTTGTTCGTTAATTAATTTTTCCCCCCAAAATCGGTTCGAAAAGTTCGGACTCGAGTAGAGTTCTGCTGAGTATTTTAAAAAACTTGCGAAGCGAGTGAATTTATCTGATTAAATAAGAATATGGACATATTTTTCTTTCGAGCATAAAAGGAAAGAGCTGCGCATTCGTGTGCCATGGTGCATTTGGAGCAGATCTCGAGAAGCACTTGGCTCTCAGAAGCAGCGAACGCACCACTCACTGATTCCGATCTGCTCCACTTCGAGTCCGCTTGAGCCAGTGCCAACACAGCACTAGTTGGACTGAATATGAAATGTCAATGAGCTCGTTTCGTTTAGATCCAGAATTCTGATCTTAAACTCTCAAACTTTCCAAGGCCAAAACACTCCTCTTTTCCGTATTATTTTATCTGTACATTGTATATTGTGTAGCCTCTTCAATCACTAAACTGAATCATACCTCCAACAATTATTTTTTTTCTTTATCCCGTTGTACCTGTTGTACAAAAATTATGAAAACAGTCTAACTTGTATGATAACGTGCGCGCACATTAAATGTTAACTATTGGTGCTACAGAATGGCACAGAATTTCCCGAATTAGTTTTTAATTTCCTTTGGTCTTGTCTAGCTCTTCGGACTTGCCATTTACTTTTGCCAGCTGCCATCTACCACCGCCCAAATTACTTTTTTAAGCATTTTCTCAAATTTTCGGTTTTTAATAGTAGATGGAAATATTGTTTTAAGAATATTAAAGAACAGTAAAACCTCGTTCTAAATGACAATTTTCAGTGAAAAGTTTGAAGACTTTTTAAGAGAATGGTATTTAAGCGCTATAGTAAATGAGAAATTTGAAGCTCTTTTTCACAGGAATCTTTTGTGTTTTCGAAAAAACTTTATTTGAAGTCATTTAAAACACTTTAACCCACAAATAGAGTGGTATTTACTAATTGTAGGAAAAGTGCATATTAACGCTGAGAGATTTTTAAAAAAAAATGCATTTGTGTAATTTTTGAGAAAACAAAAAATACTTCATAATAAACGTTACGTCATATTAAAGAGCGCAATTTGTACTATCCTTTCGAAAAGTTTGAAGAAAAAATTTGGAGGCATTTTTGAGAAAATGGCGTTTCAGCGTTGCTGAAAATGCGGAATTTTGAGCTAGTTTTCACAGAAAACGGTTGAGCTTTCGCGAAACTTCGCTTGACATTATTTAAAGAACATGTACTCATAAATACAACAATATGAACAAATCGCCGCTAATGTAAATATTACCGACGTGAGAGACAACTAAAAAAATTCATTTTTGTAATTTTTTAAAAACAAAAAAATAGAGCGACATGACGTTTATGTCATCTCATAGAGCACATTTGGCACTATCCCTACCAAAAGTTTAAAGAAAACATTTGGAGCCGTTTTTGAGAAAATCTTGTTTTTGTAATTTTTTAAAATTGCACATATTTCACGCAATATTACGCGAAAACTACTAAACATATCAACAAAATTTACATGATGTTAATGAAAGAACTCACTGTGGAGAACAAATTTTATTTGAAGGAAAAATCGCTCTCTTCAATTCTGTAGTTGGAGGAAGATGCCGAAAAAAATTAAAACTTTTGAAATTTTTGAAAATTCAGAGTAAACCGTGAAAATCGGACGTATGCCAACCTTAATAAGTGTATCTCTATCCTTACAAGAAATTTAAAGAAAATATTTGGAGCAGTTTTTGAGAAAATTTTGAAAATGCCCTAGGGGCTTCATGTAAAGTACCCCCAATTTGGAAGAAAGTTTTCAAAGCTTTGACTAGAGCCAGATAGATAGGGATTTCTTCAATTTGTAAAAAATCGTACATATGGTTTAGGCGCTAGCAGTGTTCACAGACGTACAGACAGACAGAGAGACAGACGGACGTGTGGCTTTCAATTGGTTTTTTTTCGGTGTCAAGGACCCAGAAAACAGGGTTTCTGACTACACCACGTGTTCGGGGATTTTCTCTTAATTAAGCAACTGGATTTATCCACTTTTTCGTTATCAGGGCCCGGCAATGAAATTTTTTCTGCCGAAAATTCGCCGTTTTTTCGCGCAGCATTACACAACTTTCCCTATACTACGTTTATTACTCCGTATATACGTATGTATAAGGGAAAGTAAAAATATATTCCAGAGGAAAAATTGATAGTGGTAATAAATTTTAAGTAAAAACAAAAACGGATGTGATAACATACACGTATTACATATGTGTAATGCAGTACTTATTATGTATGTAATACGTGGTTATGTACATATCACAAGTGATATTGTTTACTTATTTGACTATCTTTTTAGGTTATGAAGTGTTTACTTATTTGATTATGTTTTTAGAAGAAAACAGGAAAGGCCTGTAAACACAACAGCGATTCAAAGTTCATTGCTCAAATGTACTAAGCAGCTCAGTATTAGACAAAAGATCCTAAATGATTCAACCAACTTGTCTGAAACCTGTTCTTACGTGATGTAGCTGGTACAGGATGAGGCAGCTCGAATATGCTGAAATTGCCGAAGTTTGCTCGATGAGAAATCACACAATAATATTCCCGTATTATCATGGAAAGAGAAAACGATTGATTCTCAATCTCCAAGCAGTAAAAGAAAGATATTAACTCAAATACTAATAAAAAACTTTTAATCAATTTATGAATAATAAAGGAGTCATTTGAATTGATTTTCTTTTGTATAAATGTTCAATACATGCCAAACGTTAACTTGGTTGGACGATTTGCCAAACTAAGCCATGGGCTAAATAAAAATCAATTCGGTCTTGCACTTAAGTTAGTTCTGTGTAGTTATTATTTTAGATAAAATAGCTTGACAAAACTGACAATCAGTGAAAATATGAAACAAATCGAGCATAAGAATTAAATATTATATTGAATAAACTAATCTCGATAATTCGTGGGGCACGGGACCGGACCTAGCTCGAATGAATGAAAACTCGAATTATCCAAAATGAGACATTTATTAAAATAGAAATATAAAAAAATTGCCAAATACCATTTATTTTTTTCCACTTGTCAAACCAGCTTACAATAGCAGTGAAATTTGTAATATCTCTCTTTAAATTCTTTTTGAAGCACCGAAGCTTTTTCTTGAAGAATCGGACCTGAAAGAGGGGATCCTCTTTGCCTTTATTTGGTAAACCACATAAAAATGTGCCTTCCAGTTTTTTTCATAATTAGATTTTTTCAAAGATTTTCTGTCCAATGATAAGTCTGAGCACTTTTTACTAGAAAAAGTTTCTACTTAGCTTCTGTTTCTATGCCAATCACCTACCGTAACTTTACCTACGCCATATTCGACTGGAAGTTTTTTAGGGGTTTCCCCCTCAGCCAGTCTTTTTAATACTTCTAACTTCACTGCTAATGGACCGAATTTCCTTTTCTTTTTAGAATCCATCATGGAAAAACAACGTTTCTATAAACTAAATTAATTTTTTTTTTCAAAGGTGACTTAAGGCGCGTGCCTAGTACCAAACTGCTCGAACTGCAATCTGCACAACTAAACTAATAATTGTTTGACCGATTGGGCGTAACAACAACAATACTATCGCACTGTTCCAACAACAATGCTTCGAACCGGCAAAACAACAATAAAAAACAGATATATTAAATTTTTCATCCCTAGGTCCTTTTTTCGGGAGTAAATTTATTTAAATTAATTTTGTGGTTAGCCGGATTTAACTCTGATTTATGGGAAACTGGAACAATCGAGACTCGAATTATAGAGACTCTACTGTATTTCATTAAATTAATACTTGAAATGAATCATAAAACAACAAACATAAATGACATGATCTAAATGTAATCGTTGTTCAATTAAATAGAAGTTAAGCAGTAAATTTCCTTAATCACATTTTTAACGTGAAATAATCCATTCAACTGATCTTTCAACTAGATCTCTCAAGGTGACTTGGGGCTTCATATCAGGTACCAAACGTTAGTTGCTTAGTTCTTGTGATTAAAGTTCCCTGTACCCTACTAGTTCTGTAAACAGTAGAAATACCATAAAAAATAATAACTCTTCTTCATCAGGTGTTATCTAGCATTTGCTCGTGAGTGCGTAAAACAAACAAACTCACAAACAGACGAACGGCCGAATGATTGAGTGTTATTTGGCCAGAATAGTTGAAAAAACTGAATAGAACATAAAACGTAACATGGAAATGGCCATCTTATTGAAATCATTAAATTAATTATTTCAAGTTTCAAGAAAATTATTTCAATTTTCAATTTCACAAAACAAACTTGAAGAAAATCCAACTAAACGTTTGGTCGTGACGGCGTAACAAACAAATCTTCAGGCAGGGGAAATGTTGGATGACGGAATTAAACAAGACATCTCTGCGTTTGGTGAAAGAGTTTTGGAGTTAACCAGAAATGGAAAAAGATTTACTAGATGAAGATGCTGATAAAGGTGGAATGAATGAAAATGGAACAAAGGTAGATGGTAAGTGGAAGAACCTCGAGTGCACATATCTTCAGTTCGCTTGTCTTCACTTGGAGGATCTGTATTTTGAACTCCGGAACATAAAAGTGATAATATCAGGTTGCTGCAATGTAGCCGGAATGGTGATGACCTGATTTTTATTACTTCCTGATATTGGAGGGCCTCTCATTTTTTGAATCTAGCGAAATCTATCGACCCGTTTAGCCCTTTTGCATCTCACGATTGGGCTTCTTAGAAATCAGGAACAGCGCCTATGGGTAGGCCGTGACAGTAATATTATACGTATATCCTAGATGCGTACGAATGCAGGAAAAAAAGCGTACTATTTACTTTCAAGTCCGTAGGTTCTTTGGGCCGAAGATCCGTGATGAATGTGTCGCTAGAGGATGCGAGAGAAAGAAGGTGTGAGGTTTCAGGAGAGGAAGAGTACTAAGAAAGAGGATGGGGAAGGGGAGAGAGAGACGAAAGGGGAGAGAGATGAGAGAACAGAAATTGAGAGAGATAAGAGAGGGGAATTTGAAAGAGACATAAGGTAGGAGAAAATGAGAGAGAGAGAGAAATAGATAAGAGAGAGGACAAAGAGGGAGAGAAATAGATAAGAGAGAGGACAGATAGAAAAGAGAGAACAGAGGAGATGGAAGGGAAAGAAAAAGTGAGAGAGAGGTAGTCTGTAAGAAAGATGAGAAGAAGTAATATGACAAACGTGAATGTGACAGTAGAGGGTGAGAGAAAAATAGGATGAGAGGTTTCAGGAGAGGTAGACTATTATGAGACGGGATGAGAATGTGGAGGGAGAGAGATGAGATAGGGGAGAACGAGAGAGATGAGAGAGGGGAGAATGAGAGAGATGAGAGGGAAGAATGAGAGGGATGAGAGAGGGGAGAATGAGAGAGATGAGAGAGGGGAGAATGAGAGAGATGAGAGAGGGGAGAATGAGAGAGATGAGAGAGGGGAGAATGAGAGAGATGAGAGAGGGGAGAATGAGAGAGATGAGAGAGGGGAGAATGAGAGAGATGAGAGAGGGGAGAATGAGAGAGATGAGAGAGGGGAGAATGAGAGAGATGAGAGAGGGGAGAATGAGAGAGATGAGAGAGGGGAGAATGAGAGAGATGAGAGAGGGGAGAATGAGAGAGATGAGAGAGGGGAGAATGAGAGAAGGGAGAATGAGAGAGGGGAGAATGAGAGAGATGAGAGAGGGGAGAATGAGAGGGATGAGAGAGGGGAGAATGAGAGGGATGGGAAAGGGGAGAATGAGAGATGGGAGGGGGAGAATGAGAGAGATGAGAGAGGGGAGAATGAGAGATAGGGAGGGGACAAATGTGAGAATAGAAAAAGAGGATAGAAAACAGAAGAGACGGAAGGGAGAGAAGGTGAGAGGCAGTCATTGAGAAAGATGTGACGCTAGAGGATGCAAGAGCAGAGAGGGGGCGGCGTACCTGGTGGCCGGCCCACGCGAGCAGCAGCCAGGCGGCGGCGGTGGGCGGCGCGAGGGCGAGGAGCGCGCCGCGGCGGCCCAGGGCGCGAGCGAGCGCGGGCGCGGTGGGCCCGGCCAGCAGCGCGCCCAGCGGGAACAGCGCCGCCATCCACGACGCCTCGTCCAGCGACACGCGCGCGCGCACCGACGCGTCCTCCGTGTGCACGCGGTGGCCCATCAGCACGGGCAGCGCCGGCGACGTCCACGCCGTCGCCGCGCCCACGCACACCGACCACCCGTGCGCTGCAACACGCGCCAAGCGCACCCTGCAATACACCACGCGCGACGACCACTCACGCGCCGCAACACACACCGCGCACATCCACCACTCACACCCTGCAATACACCGAAAAACCACCGCCCGTACGATGCAACACCACACACACACACACACACACACACACACACACACACATACACACACACACACACACACACACACGCCACCCGTGCGCTGCAACACGCACCAAACACTCACACCCTGCAATACAACACGCGCAACGAGTTCATGCGATGCGACACACCGCACAACCACCACCCGTGCGATGCAACACATCGCACTACGACCACTCATGCGCTGCAGTTCACCACGCGCAACGACCACTTACGCGCTAAAACACACCACGCTCACCCACAACCCGTGTGATGCAACACACCACGCTCACCCACAACCCGTCTGAACAAAGACTACCCGTGCACAGCAACATCCCGCATACCGATCAACGATGCGGTGCAAGACACTCCACACCCACCACTCGTGCGATGCAACACACCGGACGCCGAGGTGAGTGTGCGCTTGAATGTATGTCGAATTCGGCCACTGCAGCAGACCGCCAGAATTCTTAACAAAGTGGCTACAGGCTGAGTTTAACTCTCCGCCGGGCGCGTCCATCATATCCCGTCAGCAGGCGCGTGTCAAGAGTTATTACTTTTGTTAGGGAATGTGAAGGAAATATGCTTTATTTATGTTTTTATACATTTTATTTCATAATAACTAAACAAATACCAAGCGAAATAATAAGAGTCAGATCCATCACTCGCTGTCTCCGTGTCTTGGCATGTTACATGTTCGGGAATGAATACAGGGCAAACGTGCCTTCTAACCTTTCTTCGGAAACAACTCGTTTTTTAAATTTGAATTTGAATTCCAAAATCTGTGTCATAAAGCTCAATAACAAAACTGCAGTATGAATTGTAATGGATAAAACTCTCAAATATTATATTTACATGACAAGGCGCGTGCGGTACGTAGTGGCGCAACCGTAGCAGAGTTCGGATTACTAATGAATAACGGTCGATCGGCAGTATCTTAAATGGTGATTTAAGAGTCATCAGATTGAAAATATAATCAACGATGAATAACTGTGAGCGCATTAGTGCAACACCAACTGTTTACATGAAATCAACAAAAATGTAAGAACGCGGAAATGAGTGGCGCTACGCACCCGGCCGGAAGGTTAACTCAAGGCCAGCACTACCGCTAACTTTATATCCATCGTGTCCCGACATTGGCGAATTTCCGACTCTAGGTTCACAGCCAGATCAAATTCAGCGCGATGTCTGGGGAGAATATTCTAGCGGTCGGCTGATCTGAAGGGTAGTGTCCGTGGTTTCTCCGATGAATTGTAGGTGAATACCAAAGAAATCTAATAAAACAAGCCACGGATCTTTCTTTCCTGGCTGATTTGTAGAACAGGATTCGGCTCACTAAACCTTCGGCACACGGTTCACTGACGCGGACCACGAGAACGTATCACCGAGGGAATGGGAAGATATGTTTGTGCGCAGTGTTTCTTTGTGCGAGGTGAGTATTTGCATAAAGACTCAATGATGTTTTAGGTTAACGCGAGGGCCGAAGACCCGTCCACAATTTGTACACGGATAGCGAAGCGTCACAATTCCACAAGAAAGTGCGTTGGCCGCGCACCCTATGGCGGCGCCGCAAGTGACTCGTTCGAAACCGAATTCTCCCCTTCAATAGGAACCGAACCCTGTTCTTCACTTCTACCTCTTTCCTCTTCCTTGTCTTACCTTCGCCCCTTATTTCACACTTTCTTGCACTATACTACATGTCGGGAGCCTAGAGCTTATCCCGGTCTGGGGAGCCCTGCTGACCGGAAAATACAGCGGAAAACACGCAAGCCGACGAGTAGTGTCTGCGCCGGATCTAATGTTCCAGTGTGGAAGGCACATTGTGGAATCCCGTCTTTATTATGCACTTCATGGACTTTCAATGTAGTAAATAATATCGGTATTTTTGGGTTGCTTTACTGGAAACTATTGAGTAAAGTGACTGAGTGACAACGCTGAATATTCTCTCTCCGAAAGTGGTGAATGTGTTCAAGATTATTTCTTCATGACAACAGCTCCTATTCTTACAGTACTTCTTCAGACTTCCAACAAATTTGTGGACAATGATTCATGGAATTTTTACATACACTATGCATGTGTTCCATTCCTGAGTAATGAGCTGATAGTACCGGGATTAATGTTTCAAGTAGTTGATGAGCCCAAAAAGACGAAATACACTGATTACTCACAAGGTATTCATGCATGCTCACCTTCCTGAAGGGGCCTATCGCATAACTTCGATTTTAATAATATATTTTCTTAGAATTTCGGTTTGCTTGAAAACAACGTTTTACCATAGAGGTTATGCTCCTCCGATTGAGGGTATATTTATATTCTCCGTTGGACTGAAATGTTGGATGAAGGGGGGAAAAAACACTATTTTACTCGTCGGAATATGGAATTAATCCAACGGTACTATCAACCCATTACCCAGGAATGGAATACATGCATTGTCTGTAATATTCCATGAATCTTTGTCCATAAATTTGTTGAAAGTCTGAAGAAATACTGTAAGAATAGGAGCTGTTGCCATGAAGTAATCTTGAACACATTCAGCACTTTCAGAGAGAGAATATTCAGTGTTGTCACTCAGTCACTTTACTTAATAGTGTCCAGTAAAGCAACCCAAAAATACCGAGATTATTTACTAAATTGAAAGTCTAGTGTAGTTATTAAAATTGAAAGGTCTGACAATTGTCCATTCCTTTATTAATTTGTGATCAAGTGTTTACAAGAATAGTCGTTTGTAGTAATGTACTGATCCTACGTGACAGAGCTACTACTTACTACTCGTGTCAGTGTCATTTCTTATTATTTTTTAGTATATATTTTGATTATTATTACTTTTAAGTATATTTTCATTAATAAGAAATGACACTGACACGAGTAGTAAGTAGTAGCTGTGTCACGTAGGATCACTACATCATTACAAATGAGTGCTATTCCATGAAAAGGGAAACTTCGAGAAAATTGGCATGAAAAAGAATGCAAATACGTTTATCACGAAACCTATTACGCAGAGTGATAAATTTGACTTGTCTGCCTCTGAGATGCAGAGTGTGCCCGTTCACTCCTGTCGCCACGTGCCGCAGAATTACGACACCGACGCATTCTTACGCATCCACCTCACAGCACTATAAAACACCCGCGGTAAACAACCGGCGTTGCCATAGCATCAATCAGACTCATCGCACTCGCTCGCGGTGGATTCGAACTCTCGCGACGCTACACTATAGTGCGATTTTTCTAACTCTGTCTCTCGAGCCCCTAGGGCCACGATGCCATAGGTCCATGGGGGCCCTATGGCCAATGGGCAATTCCGTATGGCCAATGGCCAATGACCATATGGCCAATGCCCATAAGGCCCTAATGCCCATATGACCATATGGGCCTAGTCACCTGATCGCAAGCACTGCTTGATACGATCGCGATCATGTGACACCTAGCGGCACGACTGAGATACTCTAAATGCATATTCCATCGTGAAGACGGGCCTTGAGGGACAAAGTTAGAAAAATCGAAGTATAACTGAAGTTCGGGTTCGCATCTCAAAGATGTGCAGATTTTGATCAGCCGGTAACAGGATGAATGAAATATTTATGTTCGTAGGACATCTTGACGACTGCAACGCATAGTTAAGTATTTCGCGACTTGGTCGATTTTCCTGAGCGATTTCTGAGCTATTATTTATGTCAGACTTTTTTTGATTCACGTATGTTTTAATACCGATTGATTTTAACTAGCGGGGTATGGGTTTAACTTCACATTTTGCTTACTCAACCTGCAACTCACTGTTCCCTTTGGGACGTTGAAATACGACCAGCGCACTTATGCAGTCACCTCACGATCCTCTACTTCAGAAACCCGGGTAAACATGTTCTGTTTCCAGGTTGTCATGCATATTACATTACACTCCCTCTCACGAATCGTGATAGAAATACAAGTGTACGTTCGTTTTGAGGCCGTTTTTTCACGAGATTTACGCAATCCAAATACGTCACAAGGAACAAAACATTTAAGGCGCTGCCTCTACGGGTGGAACGCCACTTCAGCGCCTGGGGTCCTGAGCACTGGCTGCGAGAAAACGCGGTTCCTGGGAAGTGTCGCGTCAGAGGAAAGTGCCCGTTTCCTTTTCCGGGTTGTGGCCGTCTTCAGGGCGTAATGCAATTTTGCCAGTCATGCCGATAATAAAGGGCGCTCGCAGCATGCCGTTTGAAAGTATGGCAACGTAGCATAGCACGCTTACTCCTGGACAGTCATTCTGTCGGACTCTGCTCACGGAAGCTTTTGGCTACTGAATATACATCTACATCAATTATCTTCTAAAATAGGGAAGAAAGGAAATTTATGGAACATGTGAAATCTTTGAGGTGATAAAAATACCGTAACCAACGACATTTGGAATTTTCCACGTCAATGAAAATTTGTCATGTCTCCATGGAAAATGACACGACGTCTTCAAGCAGTCTGATCACATACCAACGGGAATTTACAATAGGGAGTTTACGCATGCCTTAGCGGGTGGCAATCGACTGCAGTCTCGATCTTCTGTGCTCGCGCGGATACACAAGTGATGCAAAACTTGAAATGCGAAGAACATCGGTAGTGCTTTCGATTGCTTTAACGTTCGAGGGTGCACAAAGTCCCTAATGGAGAGTTTGTGCTAGCTTTAGCGGACAACACGATCTATCTTCTGCGCAATGCGCAGATGCACTAAAGTGATGTGAAACTTGAACTGCTCATGAGCAGAAGATCGATAGCGCTTTAACGTTCGAGGGTGCACAAACTCCCTAACAGAGAGTTTGTGCCAACCTTAGCGGACAGTATGGATCTTCTGCGCATGAGCAGATACACTAAAGTGCCACGAAACTTGAACGGCTCATGAGCAGAAGATCGATAGTGCTTTAACGTTGGAGGTGGCCCAAACTCCCTCGCAACGCCATGCGCAGCTCGTCACTCACCCATGAGCGCGGCGGCGTGCTGCCTGCGGCAGCTGGGCGCGTGCGGCTTCCGGGCGCCCGCCTCCACGTCGCCGGCGCTGGGCGGGGGCTGCCGGTCGGCCGGCGACGGCGATGCGGCCGCTGGGGTCGGCGCTGGAGGCGGCGGCGGCGGCGGCGGCGTCCCGGGCCCGGCTGCTGCTGTCGCCATCACGCCAGTTCTCCGTGATGTGTGCAAGTGTCTTCGACGCGTCTGTCGTTTCCCCCGACGTCCCGAAACGCGGGAAGAGCGCGTTACGCAAGGGTTTGGAGGCGGCGGCAAGGGGAACACTCTAACTGCAGAAACAACAGCCGCATCACCTCGTGCGCGGGCGGCGGGAGGCCACCAACGATTGAGTACCGCAAACGTAGCTAATGTATTTTACGTCAATCCTTGATTTACGTCTACCGTTTACGCAACGTTTCGAAACTTATTTTGTTACATTATCAGGTTACCAAAATTAAGGGATACAGAAAACAATATTCGACATATCCAATTATTTCGTTATAAACTATCTCAATTGTCACTTAAGTAAAAGTTAATACAATTCAGTTAAAATCATTTTCAATGTCTATTAAGTAAAAATTAATCGTAATATCAAGCATGTCATCTACCTAAAAGCAAAATGTCCATCAAAACATCAACAAGTTTGTGGATAATAAAGGATTGTGAAAAAAAATTGGATACGTTTTATTAATAAACATATATATTGGCAATCAGGAAGAATTCTTTAATTTGATCTACAAGTTTTACCGCAAAGTATTCCCCAAAAGATACTAGGATAAAATTGTATAAAACGTTAGCTCTCCCGATATTGCTTTGTGGCAGTGAGTGCTGGGTTCTTACACAGAGAAGAGTAAGAAAAATTAAGAGCTCAGAGATGAGGTTCCTTCGAACAACAAATGCTGCATCTTAAAAGACCAGATAAGAAATGAAGAAATTAGGCGAGAATTGAATGTAAATAGCATAAATAATATAATGAAAATAAACAGGAAAAAGTGGCTGCAGCACTTAGAAAGAATGGAAGAAATTAGACTGTCAAGATTAGCATATACCTACAGATCGAGAGGGAAAAGAGATATGGGAAGACCCAAGAAAAGGTGGAAAGATACAGTGGAGACGGAACAGGCGTAAGCCTAACCCATGATGTGTAGAAGAAGAAGTATTCCTTGAGGTTTCCAGGAAGTCACGGAGAGAGCAGTTAGTTACTTTTCTAATTCGCGAGGGAGGGCACGTGGGATGGAGATGATCTTCAACTTTTTTGTGCTTGCGAGCTCAGATGGGTGGGGAAGTGTACGGATCATCGACCAGACGACAAGGTGCCTTTGTTTCTGGAACTTTCCGCTTTGCTCCTCTGCGTGTGAAAACGAGATTTAAAAATATTAGTAATATGGATTTAAAATCGTAAAGTTGTTTTATTCGCCATTATTGTTGCATGGTTCTCCTATGCAATTCGTTTCAATCGTCGTTGATCTGCTGGTTTTCACAAGACGTCTAATTGAGTATCCTTTACGAAACGATATTCAGGTCGAGTCCGGATACAAAACATATATGTTTTAGGCGATCATTGTTTTCTATTAATAAAAAGAACGCAGTACATACGTAAGTGTATTTTGATTTTTTAAAGGATCTTCGAAGCCTTACTCATCTTGAACTGATTTCATACTGATAGATGATCCAAGGGAGATGTCCGTGATACTAATAAGGAGTGCACTTTTGATGGTATATACGCTATTTTTGATGCTATATTCGATTAACGTGGAAGGTCCAAATAAAAAAATAAAGAAAAGAATTAGAATTAAAAACTAAAAACTACCAATGGCTAATCGGTAAACACTTCCAACTATCATTGTCAAACAAAATACTTTTACATAAAACTTTTACACAACCCATATGGACCTACGGCATTCACCTTTGGGGCTCAGCCAGCGTCTCCAACATCGAAATTTATCAGCAATTCCAGTCAAAATTTCTTCGATCAGTAACAAACGCACCCTGATATGTCAGCAATGAAGTACTCCACCATAACCTTCAAATCAAGACCATCAAAGAAGGAATAACGTACGCGAATCAGAAATACTACACAAGACTGGAAACTCATCCAAATCATCTCGCTATTTATCTATTAGACAATAGTGAAGAAACAAGAGGACTACAGCGCCATAAACCGCTATATATAACGTATCGATTTGTTTAAATAGGACTTCTACTGTTGAGTAACATTTCCATTCATGTAAATATTATTATTAATCCATTTGCCTAATATTTTTGTAGAAATAAATTGCAAATAAACAGAATTCATCCAAAAAGTTAACTTTCTTACAAAAGTTTCCAGCGCATGGCCACTGTTTCTATCTTCCAGACACACAACGAAAAACTGTGATTGATGTAATACGTTAGTATGGTGTGCAGTAATGACCATGATTGTAATAAAATTATTTCTGAAATATTTTAGTATGTTCAAATAGAAAGAATGTCCTGAAATATAATAAAACGAACTGTATACAGTAAACTCTCGTTAGCAGAAACTCACTTAACACGAAATTCATCATAAGGCGAACAAAACTTTGGTCTCGCCGAAGAAACTGAGTAATGAGGATATATATAAAAATCGGATAACACGAATTTTCATAACAAAAACTCAGATTATTTCAGTCCACTGGAATTCGTATTAACGAAGGTTTACTGTAACAGCAAATCATTCATATTATTTAACACATAAATCACAAATAACATTCATTTTCTATGAAAACTGTGAAGATAAACTATTTAAGAAATCTATTTTGGCATGTATACTGTCGATACGACCTGTGCTCGATAATACCTTCAACCTCAGTTCAAACTGTTAGTGATAGGCAAAAAAGGAGCGTATGTGGAAACAGTTAACACTTTCATGCCGGAGGTAAATGTAATTTTGGAATATGTGAACTCAATAACTCCTAAATCTAACTTCGTGAAATTATAATTTGAACTCTTGCTTGCTAATAAATAGGGCCCGGATTTTAATGACTTGTCATATATTTTTTCTGAACCTCCGGGTGACTTTTAAAACAATTTATGCACGAATCCAGGTATTGTCGAGTAGAAAAACGTATTTTTATTGTGCATATAAAG
This sequence comes from Acheta domesticus, assembly GCA_031308135.1. Lineage (NCBI taxonomy): Eukaryota > Metazoa > Arthropoda > Insecta > Orthoptera > Gryllidae > Acheta > Acheta domesticus. Next base: position 5,000,307 of record JAHLJT010002406.1, on the reverse strand, counting down.
TCATATTTACACCTATTTTAGTAAAATTGAATTGAATTGCCTTATTTTACGTGGCGAGACTCAGGCCATGAGGCCTGCTCTTCCGTCTGACCACGCAAATTTTGTTACACTCCTTTCACCAACTAGCGGAAAGAAGGTATTACTGAGGCGACGAAACCGGCGATTTGAATTTAGCTCAGAGGCGTCATTTAGGCTTGATCTTTTACATGCAAGTAAATCTACTAACATGGGACAGCCGGCTTTACTTCCCCTCCGAAGGAAGGCGTACGAAGGATTTTTTCGCCCCTAAAAATCCACGGTTTCGATCGGGTTTGAACCCGCGAACTTGGGTATAGCAGTCCGTTACGCTAACCGCTACACCACCGCCGCCGCAAATGTTGCAATTTCATATGTCATATTGTCATATGTCATGCAAAATGTCATATTTTGGCCAAATATTGTCCAAAAATGCATATATTTGTCATATTTTTAAAGACTGTTTTTAGTAAAAGGTCATATTTTGGTCGAATTTTGCCCTAAATGCATATATTTGTCATATTTTTAAGGACACAAGAATAAAAAGCTTGAAAATGTGTCTCGCATGACAATGTATCATGTGATATTGTCACAAATAAACTAAACAATTATACCACAAAGGATTTTTTGAAACGTATTACTCCTCGTGCTACGATGAACCTCTGATAGCAAACGTGCGTTTCTTTCTTTCTCTTGCGCGTTGTGATAATGGAACGATTTAACAACAAATGGAAAGAAATTGCAACATTTGGATACAAGGAACCAAAGCTGCACTGCTGTGACATTGCCGCCTTCAAATACGCTCCCCTGACGTCATTTGTGGTAAAAAGAAGCTTTTCCAATACAAAACTATCCTCAGCGTCAACCGTAAGTCTTTTAAGATGGAAAACGTAAAAATGCTCCTTGTGATCCAATGCAACTCTCCAAAAACTGAAGTCTGAGAGGAAATTGGAAAACATTAAACAAGAAGTATACAAGGAAGACAAGTAAAGCAAGACATTTTTTGACGGGTTTTATTTTTCTGTACTTGATTTGTTTTACAGACACAAACATTTAAAAAACATAGTAGGTAGTTCCAAAGACTGCAAAACGTAAGTAATACACTCACAAGCTGTTCTTGAGTGAATTTTGTACTTACGTTATACCTAAAAATTCAACTCGAATTTTTAAAAAATAAACGTATGTTAAGTCATATTTTATTTCTTAGGTCATATTTATACAGGTTTTAGGTCATATTTGTATAGGTTTTAGTCATAAATGCTTGCATATTTCGCTGATTTTTAGGTCCTTAAAATTCGGGCCCTACTAATAACTTCAAATTCAGCAAAAATAAGGAAGTAAGACGATGCGAATTGATTTGAGAAAGAATATAATTTGAATTATTTTGGCTTTGACTCCTGTGGATCACCAATATCCAAAATTCAAATACATCACTAGATTTATGATATATGTTGAGGAGCAAAAATTATTTTTGAAACATATTGGAAAAAATTCTTCTCTTTTCTCGTACGAAAAAAGTACTATTTCTACCCAACAGCCTATGACGTACAAGGCGTAATCCTCGTGTATTTGTAAAAGTGATTGGAGTGAGATTGAGAATGAAGCAAATAGTAAAAATTGTTCACATGTCCGTCTTAAAAAACTCCCGTTTTGGTCAAGGACAACAGAACCCTCTTATCACAAGAAATTATTATCAGTTTTGAAAATTTCAGGGAAAAAAGTTATGGAAAACAAATTTCAAATTAGATCAATTATAAAAAAACAAGATGTAAATCACTTCTAAGAATCTTGTACAACAAATAACATTAATGTTTGTTACACAAATTTCACAAGGCATTCATGATGCTAAATAAGAAATGAATATATTTACTTTAATTTTTGCATTACCTTAATGGAAATAGAGTACCGTTGGTTATTGCCAGTTTATTTTAATCATGTAACATTTTCTATTTTCATCAAAATTTTCCAAAATTGTGATTTTTCTTCGTACGTCATTTGACAATAGTAATTTATTTTTAACACATAAACGTTTAAGCGAAGTAGCTTAAGAATAATGTGATTTATCGTAATAAGACTAAACCAACAGATAAAACGTCGTTAATTAAATAGGATTTGAATTAGGTGGAAAAATATTTCAACTAAAATTTATCTCTTTGTTTCTTATAAAAAATTTACATGTTCTCGATTAGAATAAGTAAGTTATGTTTGCAGTAATATTTGCATTAATACTTCTAAATTTAATAATCAAGCTTGAAGAATTACTTTACGAGAAAACATTTTGTGTATATAATTTAAAAATCAGGTATAAATAAAAAGAAATATTTAAACAAAAGAGCTGTGCACTGTTTTAAAACGTAGTCGATATATTTTTCCTTCCTAAATAACAAACAAGTAGTAATCATTATATTACCTACTTTGTATAATGGTTGACGAAAGTATTTTTGCGGTAGAATTCCTGAGTACTTCACTTCAGCACTGGAAGGGATCTGAGGAAAATGTACACAATCGAAAATTCTTAAATGTGTATGATATTGGATTACGTAATCGTCCGTCAGGCAAAAATTAAGACCAGCACTTAACTCATTTTCTTTGTTACCATTCCCGTTACATATCTTACAGGCGTTAATTCATGATAAAGCGTTCCACGCATGAGAGGATGAAGTAGTAACAAGTAATGTAGTGTAAGGTCACACCCTTCATAAAAATTATAAAGCAGCTTCGATAAGTTTGTTAACAACTTTTCCCGATCTTCTTCTGTTTTTAATCTATAAATGATTTCTAATTATAAACAAAATACATCTTATGCAAATATTGAATGTACAGTGGATGTAGTTTTTCTTCCCTCTCAACAGTAACATTTTTTTGATAAGTCGTTTCGTCAAAGAACTTATAGTAAAAACTTAACCAATATCGCCTGAACTTTATCTACAGCTGAATAGCACTCGCATTCCGGAGTTATTATGATCTTCGAAATAAAACGCGTGTGTAATTGTTTTGTGTTCCATTATTATTATTATTATTATTATTATTATTATTATTGTTATTATTTTTGAAGAAATCTTTCATAATCGGGCGTTTTACGGCACAAATGATGACGTATTAGATTTAATGGCACGAATGATTGCGTCATCACACATTCAGCCAATCGCAGCGAGAGAATCGGGGGGAGGTAGAGGTAAACGGAACAGCCGACTACCGTTTTCTAGCACAGATGTCAAGTACCCGAGACATCACAGGAAAGTTGTTTGGCGACATTATGTGACCGTTCGTGTAGGTCGGCCGTGGGGAAATTTCGTGGGTAATTTGGCTCTTGTTGAAATTTTGAAAAAAAACACAAAGTTGAAAGCCACAAACATTAATATAATTGAATCTCAAAAAAAAAAAGAAACACAAATTGCAAAATTACCTAACATGTACAGATAAACAAATGAACAAAGAAAAATACAACACTGAACAGCGTAAAAAAAAACTTTTTGAGGAAAAATCAACTGCAGAAATTATGAATTTCAAAGTTGGCACAAACTAGCATCGCAGCAACATCTTCTGTGACAAAAATAAATTGAAATCAAACAAATTGAATCAAAGATATCTCTGGGGAGATGAGTACACATAATAGTACATCAGAGGGTAGAGCACAGGCATTTCGGATGACAAAATGCCTCAGCACTTTCTGTTTACAAAAATTGCAATTAACCCTTCCTCAACATACACTGCATTAGCATACATAGTAGTTTCTTGCAAAACAATTCACTTCAATTACAAAGACATATGTTGTGTACAATTAAAATGAATAAACATAGTTTTGAAAAACACAGAATATTCAAAAGAAATTGCAAAAAAAACTAAACATGTGTGTTTACACCATAAACGTGAAACATTTATTACAACCTACACCTTTGGTTGAAATTAAAAATATGTTGTATTTTTACTCAACAGGCATCCAAATTTCAATAAATATTGCAAGATATTTAAGTTCACTTAAATTCAACAGTTCATAGCAAATATACTTTTATAACCTTTTATTTGTTCATAAATAACCCAAATTGTTTCTAACTTGATTTGGATTTTACACTATCATCAAAATGTTCTTTTTGATTTAAAGACAGAAACTGCACTTGTAGTGTATTAACATGACAAGATTCTATCATAAATAAGTGATGTTCTCCCCTTAGAAAGACACACTACTTCAAATATCTTTTGAAAATAGTCCACAATGATTATGGAAATATCAATGGTCGGGTATATCATACATTATGCAAGAGTGTTAATGGCCAAAAAAAATATTAAACAATCTGACAGTGAACTACAGGAACAACACTTCAACCTGCATTCTACAGTCAATTGCTTCCAAATTCTCATTACTTTTTATAGTATCACATATAAAATTGTTTTGTCTTTAACACCGACCTTATTTCGATGACCGTGGCGTTCGCCACCAGCGCACAACTCACAGCGAACTAATGCGGCTGCCGACGCTCTGTCTTGGGCCTAAGCACGGGTTCTCTCTGCAACCACGTCTTACTGCAAGACCAGATGCCTTCGTCGAACGCGCATCTGCGGTGTGAATATAGCCACCACTGGGCCAAACCTCTTTCTCGCTAACTGGAGCTCGCGGCCCCACACCATCAGCTTCCAAATTCACGCTGCTACCTCACGCTGCCGCTTCTCGAAACATTCTGCGCACTTTCCAGACACCGCCGTTACAACCCCTTCTTTTCCGCGTAGTGGAGGGAACAACTGTCTTCCCCCCGCCACCCCTCCAGCGACCGCTGATAAGGCGACGGGTTACGTAATCGCGCGGCGAAGCACGCAGACAAGGTCTTTCTTATCGCCAAATAGTGACTGAGCGAGCTCAGGATCGCTACATAGCCCCCCAATGAATAAGATTTTTTTTTCGCATCATCAACGTCTTGAAATGGTAAGAAAAAATAATCTTGAAATTCAACGCCCTTCTTCCTTGCTGATGTTTTTTTCTTCATTTTTGTTAATCGTATCTTCATCATTCAACCTCTTGATCCCACTCCTGCTATACCTAATCTATTCATGAAACGGTTTTAGATTGAAGAAATTGTATCGACCTTTATTATGTCCGGCTTCATCTACCAAATCTGCCACATTTGGATGTGGTATCCTTGAAATGGTATAAGGTCCTTCGTATAAAACGAAAAATTTAGAGATCAATCTATTTTGCAGGTCCGAAGATTTTGGAACTCTTAACATCACTTTTTGATTCTCTGTAAATTGGTATGGTGAATATTTCATTTGGTTACGCCTCTTCTGAGCGTTTTTTCGAAGTTGATCAGCAATTTGTGCTTCGTTCGTAATTAAAGAGGCAATTTCGGGTCGGCACAACTGTTGTAGAACATGGGTAGGCTTCTCCTTGAAATGAGCCTCATAGGGGGTCGTCTTAATGGAGTCATGATGGACTTCATTTAACCAGTTGTTTATATAGGGAACTAACAAATACCAATCCGTATGCCGTTGATGGCAATAGACCCGAAATAACCTGGAGAGTTCTCTCATTATCCTCTCCGACGGATTAGATTGCGGATGCCTAATGCTTGCCAAGATGTGAATAATGTTTTTCTCTTCCATGGCTCGCGACCAGCACTCACTAGTAAACTGTGGACCATTATCGGTAAGAACCTTTTCATATTCCCCAGCTTTTCGAAAGAATTTATCCAGTTGGTGGATACAGTTTTTCGAATTTGGGCGGTTGATACAGTAGACTTGGACAAATTTCGAAAATACATCCACACATACAAAAAGATGTTTGAATCCATATTTGGTCTTTGGCAAAGGACCATATAGGTCTAACGCTACCAGTTCGTTAGCCTTGGTCGGGATGATAGCTTTGCGCTCGCCTGCATAATGTCGGTTAGGGTACTTTGTCCTTTGGCAAGTAATACACGAGGCTATCATCTTTCGGACTTGCTTTTTTCGTCCCCTCCAATGACATATTTCCGCTATTGCTTTGTCAACTTTGTCGGCACCAAAATGAGCGAGCTTAGTGTGTACCAGCCATATGATACCAGGTACCAATACCTTCGGCATCCAGATTTTGAAAACTTCGGAATCCGGTCTAATTCTTATTAGCAGGACATCATCTAGTAATCTCCACTTGTTGATCGCATTCTCCGCTGTTAATCGGATGGAATCTGGGTCTTGCGAATCCAACTCTCCACGTAAGAACATTTTGATCTTCCTAGTGAAAGCTTCTTCCTCTTGGCATCTCGCTATGACCTCCCATGATAAATTGGGCATCTCCATAACATTTAAATTGATGGGAGAAGCGTGAAATAAATTTTTGTCCGTAGATGTTTCTTCTTCCATCATATTTCTACTGAGAATATCAGGTAAATAATTTTGCTCCCCCGGACAATGTTCGACGGTGAACGAATATTGTTGAAGGTACAGTATCCACCTCAGCAATCTATTATTGTTGGTGTGGCAACGATTAAGAAAAATCAGCGCTTTGTGGTCGGTCCTAATGACAAAATGTCTGCCTATCAAATATTCTCTTAATTTGTGGATCGACCATACAATAGCATTGGCTTCCTTCTCAGTAGCAGAAAAATGCTGTTCTGATTCCTTCAGTACTCTGCTTACAATTGCCACAATCTTATCACGTCCTTCGATGGTTTGATACAGAACGGCTCCGATCCCGTAGTCGCTGCTATCCGTTTGAAGAATGAACTGCTCATCGAAATGCGGATATGAAATAACGCATGTTTTGTGGAAGGCAGCTTTTAGATCTTGAAACTTACTTTCGAGTCTATCAGTCCACTTCCATTGTTGACCTTTCCTTAATAATGGTAAAAATTCGGCTATGGCCATCGCAAAATTGGGTACAAACCTGCTGTAATAGTTAACGCAGCCTAAGAAACTTTTAAGTTGCTTTCTGTTTTTAGGCGCCTTAATCTTATCTATTTCAACAATTTTATCTGGGTTCATTTGCAATCCTTTGGTTGTCAATTGGTAACCAAGGAAGTCAACCCGTTTTCTGCAAAAATGAGATTTTTCAAAGTTTAATTGTAAATGATTTTCTAGCAATAATTTGAAGAACGTTTCTAAATGTTCCAAATGCTCCTCAAACGTTGAAGCAAATAATACCACATCATCTACATAAACTATGGAACAATCATATAACTGCTTGTTTATAACATCGTCCAAGCATTGAATAAGTGCAGCCGCCGAATTTTTTAATCCGAACGGTGTCCTTAGGTAAACATAGCTGATCCCGCGATAAATGAATCCTGTGTACTTCTGAGAACTGGGTGCTATGGGAATTTGCCAGTAAGAGGCGGTAAAATCCATGCTCGACATCCATTTGACATTCTTCATTTTCGCTACCATTTCTTCTAATTTAGGGGGTCTATCTCGGTGAGGAATGGTCTTCGCGTTTAGTTTCCTTGCGTCTAAACATAACCGAAGCTGTCCATTTTTCTTCTTAACTACCACGATAGGATTTATATATGGGGTTTTCATCTTCTTGATTATTCCTTCAGCTACCATAGACTGTATTAACTCGTCCAATGATTCCCTATACGCAACCGGAATAGGATAGTTGTGCCCCACAAACGGATCCTCATCGGTTAATTCTAAAGTGAATTCGAAATTCTTGATGGGTTGGTCGCATTTTTCAAATACTTTCTTATTTTCAACAAGTAATCGAGACAGTTGAGTCTGTTGTAGTTGATTCAGGTTCTCATTCTTGTGGATAGTATCTTCAATGGATGTTAATAAGTTAGTAGAAGTAACACAGTTGATGTAAAGATCCATGCACTGCTCGTCGTCTTCTGGATTACAGTTTACAGTGTTGTCCAACGGGAATTGTATAGCATTCCTAGATAGGTCAATCACCACTCCGTAGTCGTGCAGAAAATCCATCCCTAATATGAGTGGATACAGCAATTCCTTTGCTACTATGCAGACAACATCATACATCTTTAGGCCAATTGTCAACTGCAATAGGACCTGTCGAGATATTGGACGCGACCTCTTTTTGTTCGCTCCAACAATATATGATTTGTGCATAGGGAATTGCGGTATATTCGGATTCAATTTAGAGATTTCATTTAACAGATCTTCTACAATCACAGAGCATGTGCACCCTGTATCAACCAATGCTGAGATTTCTTTTCCTTCGCATATTATGTTGATCATCGGGCACCTACGTCTGGTTGCGTTGACACTGGTAAACGGCATCCTTTCAGATTCTGAGTATGGTTGCAAACACGTCACAGACTGTATTGTCACCTCTTCTACTTCCTTGATTTCTTGGTTTGTTTCGGGGTGACCACACGAGACAAACCTCATTAGTTTAACCCTCGTCCAGGATCTTTTGAAGTAGATGGTGTTGGATTATCCTTGCCCATTTTCTGCTTTCCCTTTTCTGCGTTGTACAGTTGTGCAGCTGCTTCAGGTTGATAATAAGCCGATTTAGCAACTTTCGACGGAGTAGAAGTGTCTTCACGATCTCCTGATATCTCGTGTTTCTTTCCCTTTTTCTTTACATTTCCATTTTCCATATTAGTGCCAGAAGTTTGTATGATGGCTGCTGATGAAATGCTTGTCGGTTTTGTTGTATCCTGCTTACCCGACATCTCATAAGTTGCATCATACAGACCTAACTGCGTCACTAACTTTTCTGCTGTCATGGGCAGTTGACTTTTTAGCAAATTCTGAATGCCTATTGGAAAATGTCTAATTATAAGGCAAACGGTTTCACTTTCTGGAATCGTGGGAGAGCATAATCTGAAGCCTGCTAGCTTTTCCGTAGCGTAGTCTTGCATGCTCTGACCTTTTTTCCAGGTACTACACATAAGCTTCAACCGAAAATTAACCTGGGTTTCGTGATTCCAGTACCTCATGAAGAACTTTTCTTTAAATCCCTCCATTGAAGTCGGTAATGGATCCAGAGTGTCCGCCCAAATTTTCGCATTACTCACTAGCATCTGATAAACCAATCTGACTTTCTTGCTTTCAGGCAGATTATACAATGTAAAAAAATTTTCTACTGCCTTTATGAATGCGCAGGGGTTCTCCTTCCCATGGGCTCCAAAAGTTAAACCTTGCGGTAAGCTAACCATCATAGGATGTGTAGTCATAGGGCCCGCAGGTAAACCATCAATCTTCTCTTGGAGGTCGTTTACCTTAGCTTCTAATTCCCGTTTCCTTGAGTCTAATTGCGACAAAATTTTGTGCTCGTTGTCTACTATTTCTGCCCTTATATCAGAAACGTTTTTGTCGACTTCTGTTTTGACCTTATCAACTTTTGTTTCAAAATTAATATTCAAACGTAACATCTGTTCCTCCAGCTTTTCTTCTAATTCAGTTCTAATTTGAGAGGTCGTATCGGTTAACTTTTGTTCCAATTGTGAAGTTTTGTCTGAAAGATCTCTTGACAACTGTTCCGTCCTATCTTGAAAATTCTTTTCCATCTGTACTATATTTTCAGATAGTTGTTTTGTTTCTAATGAAAGTTGCGAAGTCTTTTCTATTATGGCTTGTTCTAAGTGAACTAGTCTTGCATTAAAACTAGCAGTTAATCTATCTTCCAACTGAGTAGATTGTTCCGCAAATTTTTCATTTAACTGAGCGGATAAACTGTCTTTTAATTGATTAGATTGATCCGCTAATTTATCATTTAATTGACAGGACTGTTCAGCTAATTTATCATTTAATTGACAGGACTGTTCAGCTAATTTATCATTTAATTGACAGGACTGTTCAGCTAATTTATCATTTAATTGAGAAGATAAACTGTCTTTTAATTGATTAGATTGATCCGCTAATTTATCATTTAATTGAGAAGATAAACTGTCTTTTAATTCCGAATTCGAGGATCTAAGTTTCTCATCTATCTGAATCATAAACTGCGACATTAATCTTATCATCATATTATTCGCCCTATCAATGTCAATTTCTGATGTCGTTGGATCTTGAGGAGACGCAGATTCAGTTCCCGACGTACCAAGAGTAGCATATTCTTCGGTAGCAACCGGTGATTCTACCTGTTGAACTAATTCCCTGACTGTAGTCTCCCCATCATCCTCATTTGAAGAAAGATCTCCCAAATCCCTAGCTTGGTTGTATTTATCAGCCATTTTATCTAACAAAATGAACCAGTCGTAATTTGAGTTCAAATTGACAAAAAATTAATATTAACTATTCAGTGAGTATTTTACCACCTACAATATCTATAGAAATGCATACCTTTGACAAACACAACACAACCTTGTCAAACATCAAAGATACTAAAAAAACACTGCTGGAACCACCAATAGCTTTGGCTATAGTGTAAATTTTTCAAAATTTCAAGCCAGCCAGTTGGGCGCCATTTATGTGACCGTTCGTGTAGGTCGGCCGTGGGGAAATTTCGTGGGTAATTTGGCTCTTGTTGAAATTTTGAAAAAAAACACAAAGTTGAAAGCCACAAACATTAATATAATTGAATCTCAAAAAAAAAAAGAAACACAAATTGCAAAATTACCTAACATGTACAGATAAACAAATGAACAAAGAAAAATACAACACTGAACAGCGTAAAAAAAAACTTTTTGAGGAAAAATCAACTGCAGAAATTATGAATTTCAAAGTTGGCACAAACTAGCATCGCAGCAACATCTTCTGTGACAAAAATAAATTGAAATCAAACAAATTGAATCAAAGATATCTCTGGGGAGATGAGTACACATAATAGTACATCAGAGGGTAGAGCACAGGCATTTCGGATGACAAAATGCCTCAGCACTTTCTGTTTACAAAAATTGCAATTAACCCTTCCTCAACATACACTGCATTAGCATACATAGTAGTTTCTTGCAAAACAATTCACTTCAATTACAAAGACATATGTTGTGTACAATTAAAATGAATAAACATAGTTTTGAAAAACACAGAATATTCAAAAGAAATTGCAAAAAAAACTAAACATGTGTGTTTACACCATAAACGTGAAACATTTATTACAACCTACACCTTTGGTTGAAATTAAAAATATGTTGTATTTTTACTCAACAGGCATCCAAATTTCAATAAATATTGCAAGATATTTAAGTTCACTTAAATTCAACAGTTCATAGCAAATATACTTTTATAACCTTTTATTTGTTCATAAATAACCCAAATTGTTTCTAACTTGATTTGGATTTTACACTATCATCAAAATGTTCTTTTTGATTTAAAGACAGAAACTGCACTTGTAGTGTATTAACATGACAAGATTCTATCATAAATAAGTGATGTTCTCCCCTTAGAAAGACACACTACTTCAAATATCTTTTGAAAATAGTCCACAATGATTATGGAAATATCAATGGTCGGGTATATCATACATTATGCAAGAGTGTTAATGGCCAAAAAAAATATTAAACAATCTGACAGTGAACTACAGGAACAACACTTCAACCTGCATTCTACAGTCAATTGCTTCCAAATTCTCATTACTTTTTATAGTATCACATATAAAATTGTTTTGTCTTTAACACCGACCTTATTTCGATGACCGTGGCGTTCGCCACCAGCGCACAACTCACAGCGAACTAATGCGGCTGCCGACGCTCTGTCTTGGGCCTAAGCACGGGTTCTCTCTGCAACCACGTCTTACTGCAAGACCAGATGCCTTCGTCGAACGCGCATCTGCGGTGTGAATATAGCCACCACTGGGCCAAACCTCTTTCTCGCTAACTGGAGCTCGCGGCCCCACACCATCAGCTTCCAAATTCACGCTGCTACCTCACGCTGCCGCTTCTCGAAACATTCTGCGCACTTTCCAGACACCGCCGTTACAACCCCTTCTTTTCCGCGTAGTGGAGGGAACAACTGTCTTCCCCCCGCCACCCCTCCAGCGACCGCTGATAAGGCGACGGGTTACGTAATCGCGCGGCGAAGCACGCAGACAAGGTCTTTCTTATCGCCAAATAGTGACTGAGCGAGCTCAGGATCGCTACAATTAAGTTTGATTCTCTTAGAAATTTATAATGCTGTCATACAAAAAATAGCGTATGCAATTCGCTTATAATGTTGCTTTATGGCATTCGTACAAATTTGAAAACTCGCTCCTAACGTCGGTCGTTTTCAAAACATGTACTCATGCGATAAACCGTAACATTATAAAGTAATTGCATAAACTACTATATTTGCACAGATCATTACGCCATGGATTTCTCTGGACAAATACAAATATCGTAGATGACATATTTGTCACGTATTACGTTTGTACACTTACATGCAATGATACAATGCAAACAATAACTTCTGACGCTCGAATCAACAAAGGCTGAAATTAGTGCTGACAGTGTCAACGAAACAAATTATCCCTTATCAATTTCGTTACATTTCTCAATTAAAAGTAATCGTTTTGTATTGGATATGATGATTAACCAAATGTCTGTGATAAGTTGTTATGCAATTTACCCTCCAATACGTATTTCTATTTTAAGTATATTATATTGTATTCCAAATCAAGAAATTTACTGTTCATATTAATTATTGTAACGAAAAGTTCATTTTTTGTGAGACGATTGATCTTTTAATATTTGTTTTAAAAATTCTATTAGATCGATATATAGAACTCCGAACGATATTTACATTTGCAGTCATTTGTATCAATGCAAGTAAAAACACGACCCCAGCATATAGTAGTCAGCTGGAGATCAGAAACTTGAAATAATCTTCAGAATTATTTTCGTTTTAATGAATTTGAAATTAGTTTGTGTAAAAGATGATTCAGTAAATGAAATTCGTATAAAATATTACTTTTTTGCACTCATAAGAAGGACGACGTTATGAGCTCGTTTCATATTTCTAATTCTTGAAAAATGTTTGTTATAAATAAGTTTTAGAATATATGGTTTTTATCCAGAAAACTTAACAAAAATTAAATAAAATGTTTAACCTTAAATGCAAACATTTATTATTTTCTCTTACCAGTTTTACTGTATTTGAGCGAAGCAAATTAAATGGAACCACGAAAGTTTAATAAAATTGCTAACCGTAAGACTTTTGCAATGATTGATGTCGACACCAAATCAACAAAACAAACGAAAGACATCGTAAAAGCAAACAATTTTAAAGTATAGTAGCTATTTAATATCATGAACCGAAATATAATGCTACACAGCACATACTTTCTTGGACTACTTCAAATTTGCAATTTTCGAAATTCAGAGGTCACAGAAAACGAGACCAGGCCAAATTGTTTTTTCGTCCTTTTATACACACAACCAGACAATTTAAAGAAAAATGAAGCCATTTTTTAGAAAAAAATGTTTAAAAATGATCCATATTTTACACAAAATTACGTAATAACTACTAACATTTTCTAAAAATTGCTAGCGTTTCGTTGACCACAGATGGACAGATGTTCTTGCCGTCAATCGATTTTTTGGTAACAAGAACCCTCAAAACGATGATTTTGACTACACAACATGTTAGATGAAGTAATTTACTATACATAAAAATAAAAATTTGTTCACATGTTCATTACCAGGACCCTTTCTGACAAAAATTCGCAGTTTTCCGGCGCATGATTACAGTACGTTCTCTGACTTAACACGTTCTCGAAAACGTATTTTATTTCGCCAAAAAACATACAATTGAAATTGAGCGCTTCAGAATTAATCTGTTTTGACCAATTTGCACATTATCCTTTATAACAGCCCTCCGTGCATCTTACGATAAAGCATGGCCAGTTCTTGTTGTACCAAATGCATTAAAAGGTACACCATGAGTATCTTTTATTGTTTCATTGATCACTCGTTTTTTAGCCTTTACCGCGAATTTTTTGTATAATTTCATCCGGTGGTCCTACATTACACAACTCATTGTTACTTCTTACAAATAAGAGACTGTGAAAACGATAGTTTAATTGTTTTAGCTACTAGTCAACAACGTCTTCGTATCATATAACTGTTTTTGAAAAGGGCGTTTTTTCCCCATCTACCTTTTAAAGAAAGATTTGATGTTTAGTCTTTCCCGACAGTTGACCATATAGATAGAGTCCGATTTAAGCTAAAGTGCTTAGCTTAAATTACTGAAGTATGTAGGGAATTATAATAAAGTATCTATAAGATTGTCGCGCGGTAAAGCCATATTTCCTACATTAAACAATAGCTCTTATATTAGTAATCAACGATGATTAAATACTAATTTGAGTTAAACGCGATGAACTAACATTAATTTCCCACCTGTCAGATAGAAAGAGCTGAAATCTTCTTAAATTCTTGACCTGGCTCGTTTCACTGTAGCATGTAAGCTCGTTCCACAATAATACAGAATAAGCGGAGTATTTCAGTGCGTTCGTCAATACTGCGAGAACTCATCTGAGCTCTCGTTCTCCGCTGCGCGTGCAGCCGAGGCGCAGCTGTCACCGCCACTTGAACCCAAAGGGTGAGTGAGTGACCGTTGATAATTCGGGCAAGGACAGTTGTCCGCATTCATATTGGACAAACATTTATTTCATTTAGCTCTCGTTCTCTGCTGCGCATGCAGTCGTCGCGAAGTTGTCACCGCCACCAGAACCGAAGTCCGCCGAGTGAGCGACCGTCGATAATTCGGTCGTGGACACTGGTCCGCATTCACATTGAACAAATATTTGTTTCATTGCCCGCTAAAACAATTAAAGATTGCGAGTGTCAGAAACTACTGCTAATACTAGCTACATATCTACTGCTGGTCTCCTCAACATTACATAACATAAACCCATAAATATTAGTCGTTTTGTGGCTGCCTTGCAGCAAAAATTGATGATGATGATGATGATGATGATGGCTAAGCTAGAATCCCTAGATACAGAGAGTAGCGCATTCCATTGTTCCACTGATCCCACCTTTTTATATACAGTTGTCAGGAGAATTGGAACTGTGTGGTATTCTGTGTATTGAGAACCATGAATCTACCCCAAACCAATATTAATATTCTTGAAAATATTAATGATGTCACCAATTGTTACAATTTCCTTTCAGTTCCTGATTGCCGTCTGGCGGGGTTGTCGAGTGAGCAGATAGTAAAAGGCGGCGGTTGCGCTACTCTCTGACATAGGGACTCTAGGCTAAGCCATCAAATAAACTCTTCAAATAGGCTAAGCTCTTCAAATAAACAGTATTGTTGGCAATGGCAACACCTGTGATAATTTAACATAAACTCACTTGCAACTGCGAACGCGACAATCGCTGAGGAACATTACCAACAGTTGGATAAAGAAAAGTGCAGGAAGACGAAGGAATTGTCGAGAGAAACACAAAATTGAAGCCCAACTATTCAATAAAACAAAATAGTGCCCAAGTTGAACCCAAGAGCGTGGGCGAAACACAACAATTATTCTGCTAAAGAAAATAGAAAGAGGCTAGAAGATTGAAAACGAATAATTTTATAGTTTACCTATGCTTTTTTTTTTTTTACTATATGGAATAACCTTATGTTTTCCTGATTTATTGTTCATAATGTAACACAGGTAGCACGTTCGGTGTTACCTTCACATATTTTTAAATCGAACTTTATAAGTTGAAATATGAAATGGGTAATTATGCCACAGTTATCGTAATAAAACATAATTTGAGTTTTCCATTGCATCACAAAAAAACTTGAAAATTTCCTGTAACAAAGTAGGAAAATATGCTAATGACAAATGAACCTCAGATACGAGAGGTTAGCCTACTTACTTTCTATTATCTTGAACTAGTGGTGCTAAAACTCCACTTACTTTCTCACTCTTAGTAACAATTACGTAATACTATTAATACAGCAATTTCTGTCCAAATTAGCACATGCCAGTCATAGTTGTTTTTTTGTTTGTAAAACTCATTCACTACTAACCCTAGAACATTAGGTGCGAAAACTAAATATTTTCAACCAAATAGCGACACAAGTTCGACAATTAAAACTGCGTTTCATACAGTTAAATCATGTTCCAACAATGCGACGGAATTCACGGAACTACAGCTGTCGTCTCGCGGGTCGGAATGCCATTGCCGCATTCCAATCTGTAACACGAAAGTTAAGAAAATAAAGTCGCCTTCTGTTAGACCCCGGAACTTGCACTAAAAAAGTTAAAAATATGCATGCAATCATGCATAAAAAATTTGCAATATAAGCATTTATAATACCCAATATACTAAACGCTTAAAACTAAGAATATGCGTTAAGCAAAAATATAGTTAGAAACAATTACAAAAGGGGTATAATAAAAACATATTTTCAAACATTATAATAAACAAAAAATAATAAGCGATTCTAGCGAAAACAATTTTATCAGAAGTTGGTATTGTTGCACTGGCATGGTTTAATTCAATTTCTTTTGAAAGAGAAATACATGGAAATATTTGACTTCGGCCCACTCGTACACAAAAGTCAGTAATACATGCACTTGAATATGACGCGTTCATTAAAATAAGCAGTTAAAGAAAAAAATATCAGAAATACGCAAAATAAAAAAGACCTAGATTTGTTGTATTTTTGATGATGGGTAAAGTTATATTATACTTTTCCTTTCGATATGCGCAATCAGTAAAAATACGCAATTGCAAGAAGTTCCGCTGTCTATAGTGCGATTTTTCTAACTGCTCCTCAAGACCCTGTGGCCACTATGGAATATCACATGGGATTTCGCGCCTTTCTCCCTCGTGCCGCTAGAAGTAGCATGATCGCAAGCACTGCTAAATACGATCGCGATCATGCGATATCTGGCGGCACGACTGAGAACGTCGCGAAATACCGTGACATATTCCATCGTGAAGACGGGCCACCGAGAGAGATGGCTCAGTGCATCAACTGATGTCACTGCAGTCCCTCTGATCGGGAGGTCCTAGGTTCAAGTCCCGATGGCGGTAGGATTTTCGACACTAGCTTGTCAGCTAGGTCGAATTAGTCGCTGTCTGGAGGACAATTCTAGCGGCCGGCTGCTTTGATCGGTAGTTTTCTGTGGTTTCTCCGACCAACACGAGGCGAATGCCAAAGCAGTACCCTAACAAACGAGCCACGGATTGCGCGCGATCTCTCCTTTCTCTTCCTTGTCCTATCCTCACCCCTTAAACACACACTTACACTGACATGCACTACACTACCACACATGGCGGGAGACCAGCCAGGAGCTTAGAGCTTGTCCCGGCTGGGGCGGTGCCCCGCTGGTGGGAGATATCTGGTTGAGGAGAAAATCCCGCTAGTCGACAGTGGGTCGGCGCCGGATCTCGTCATCCAATGGGGGAAAAGACCGCCACCTCCCGAGGAAAAAACACGCACTACACTTGCGAGACTAATGCCCTTTGTAGTTGACGTGCCCGGAATCACGAACAATTAATCAATCGACCGCGGGACGCAGTCGGTATACGACCCGGCAAGAGACTTAGCAACAAGTTTTGTCTCGGGGCAGAGGCGGAGACTTGGGAGGTCGTACTTTCACCACAACCTGATGGTAATCGTGCCACAAGGTCGAGACTTTACGCATGCACTTTGCTCTTACGTTTTCACATCGGTTCTTCATTCCGACTCCCATCATTAATATTGTATACGAGAGTGACATGCGAGGGCGCCAAGCTTTATTGATAAATGATGCAGTGTGCTCGCTGCCTTTGGAAAGCTTCATAGCGTGGCTGTCTGTTTGTTGACGGATTCTTATTCGTTATCGTTTACGAAGGAATATGAAAGAGATACAACTTTCAACAAACGTGCGAAACCTACAGAAACAGTGTGTACTCTGAAAATGCAGAACTTTAAACCAGGTTCCTCGAAATGGGTACATTTGTAACATTTGACTGAATTTTCCAATTTTTTAAATATAATTCCATGGTTGTTACTCGTTCATTTCCGATTATATTTGTAACATTCCGGTATTTTGTTAATTTATCTTAAATAAAAAACAATCATAAATTATTAAAATCTTATTTGTTTCTCTCTCAAAATTCCAACGTAATCGTGGCATTAAAAATAAAATAAAACTAATAATGGCATGATTGTCTGAAAATGAGTCTCTTCAAAGTAATGACTACACCTCCGCATTTAGGACAAATGTCTATTTAGTTTCTTTAGGGTGTTATGGAAAGTAATTGCAAATGTTTACGAAAAAAATAGATCTACTGAAGGCAACGTATAGTGTCTAAAGTGTCCTAAACGACGGTAATGCCTATTTAAAAATTTTTGCCTAAATCTCTCTAAATTTTTTATGAATAATCATTTTTTTAATATTTTTTTTAAAATTTGTTGAATCGAAACGAAAATACTTTCCCCAATTTCTCAAAACGTGAATATTCCCTTCTATAATGCAATTCACTACGTACCGAAATCTCTCACCGAACATTCCAAAGAAGAAGCTCTGCAATTCAGTATAAAGATGATGTTTCACGCTCGTGACCGACCAGCACGCACTTCTTAGGCATTTGCGCCCATTTCCGGTGCACCTGCACTGTTGATAGGTTGAAAATGGTAAGTGTGGAAGAATGAATGAAATGAAAGTGAAACAAAATGCGTGTACTCGCCGTCAGAAGTGTAAAAATACTTGACTTTCCTGAAAAATAAATGGTACCTAAATTAATCCTTTTGTAATCAGTTTTAGATACCAGAAACATACCTTTTCATATCGAATGTTATTTGAATTCCTGGTTTAGCATTTTGTTACCTATTTGAAGTACCTTACTTTTCATGCCTAATAGTGCCTAATTTCGTAATTTAGTTACCTATTTTTAGGTCCCTAATGTATCAGTTTTTTGTGCCTAAAATTCCGAGATCTAGTAATGACCAACCGCCACCAGTCACATTCTCGTTCACATTGGCCGCTGCAGTGCCACTTTTTCTTCAACCTCAGAATCATCCTTCACCCCCATCATCAGCACGCACGCCACCTCAACCTCTACGTTCTCCGACCAATACCAGTGATACCAGTGACACCGGAGTAACACCGATACCAAATAACGGAGAAATACCCTAACAAACGGGCCAAGGCGGTAGGCCCCGCGCTACCGTTTCTTCCTAATTTTTGTCCCCTCCTTTCCCTTTACGCAAACACATACATTCACTACACTCTCTCACATCTCAGGAGACCAGTCAAGAGCTTATACTTCGTTTTTCCTAACGTGGCCGATGATTAGGACATTATTAGATCCCCTGCCTCGTAAAATGAATATTTTTATACAATTCGCGAACGCCCTTCTCAATGGGGCTGGTGGCTTCCGAAATGTGCGTACCACTGTTAATGAGATTCATTTATGAGGCAAGAGGTGTAATAATAACCTAATGTCAGCGGCCACGTTAGAAAAAACGAAGAATAGAGCGTGTCCCTTCTAGGCCAGTGCCCCGCTGGTGGAGATACTTAGAGGGGAAACCTCGCGAGCCGACCTGTAAACCGGGAGAGGTGGCTGAGGGCATCTACTGATGTCACTACAGTGCCTCTGACCGGGAGACTTGGGTTGGAGCCCCGACGTTGCAGAATTTTCAACACTAGCTGTATAGCTAGGTCGAGTTTCGTCGCTTTCTTGGGGAGAATTCTAGCGGCCGGCTGGTTTCATCGGTGGCTTTCGGAGGTTTCTCCGATTACCACCAGGCGAAAGCCAGAGCAGTACCCTATTAAACGGACCACGGACCGCGCGCGATCTTTCCTTCCTCTGTCTTGTCCTATCCTCACTCCCTTACTTACGCTTACAGGCACTACATTACCACATTTCTCGGGAGACACAGCGGGAGAGCTTAGAGCTTGTCCTTACTGGGGTGGTGCCACGCTGGTGGGAGATACCTGGTTGGGGAAAGTCCCCGGAAGCGCTGAATCTTGCCATTCAGCGGCCAAGATCACCACCGTAATAAAAGCGTGCACTACACTTACGGGAAGAGCGGGAATGACATTACCTGTTGACGCGCCCGAAATCACAAATCAATCAATCGACAGATTTTAATGTGGCGTCGGATATCAAGTTCCAATGGGGAAGGAATATCTTCACCTCCTGGATTATAACATCACTACACCTTCGGGACGAATGACTGTAACAGCTGACGCAGGGTTGCCAGATGTGTTGCGAGATTTTTCCCCAACACTACTACGAAATTTCCCCACATAATCTCTCCGGTGAAATAAAATTACCCAACTTTGAAACGAGAAATATTCTCCAAATTATGGACCAACGACATGAGCTGTCCCTGACGATTTCGTTGTCCATGCTCTTACAATCAATAATTCAAAACAACCAACCTTCCAGTCACTCGAAGCCCTATCTTGGGTTTTCTAATGTTTTTCTAATGTTCCCCTTTTTGATGTGTAAAAATGAGAAAGAATAACGTCTAAGGTTTGTTTTTTATTCATAATAATTGAGAGAATAATATTTCTATCTATCGACTCCGGATGAAAGTAATTCCCCCAAAAAATCCCCAAAGATTTCGCGGTTCATTTATATTCCCCATTCTTTCCCCATAACGAAAAAAAAAATTTGGGGGACACAATTCCCCAATTTGGCAACCCTGAGATGACGCGTCTGAACTCACGAAATGATAAATCAATCCCCCTCCTCCGTCTTTGCTCCACCCTCCACCTCCGCTTCCACGCACATCGACAGTAAGCTTCCCCGAGGCTTCCGGCAACCCCAATGCGGTGCCCGTCGTCATCGCAGGCCATCGACGGTCGGCGCATTCCTTCCGCGTTGCAGCCTTTCGGAGCGGGCGGGTATCGAGCGGCTGCCCCACCCCCTACGCCACCACGACCACCACCCCTATAACCCCCACGCTACCACGCACACCACCACCCCCATAACCCCCACACCACCACCCCCATAACCCCCACGCCACCACGCACACCACCACCCCCATAACCCCCACGCCATCACCCCCATAACCCCACACCACCACCCCCATAATCCCCACGCCACCACGCCCACCACCCCCCATGCCCACCACCCTCACGCCGCCACCCTCACGCCACCACGCCCGCCACCCACACGCCACCACCTCCCTCGCCCACCACCCCCACGCCAGCACGCCGGTCTTCACGCCCGCCACCTCGCCTACCGCCCCTACGCCAGCACGCCCGCAACCACGCCCACCACCACGCCTACCATCCCCGCAACCACGCCCGCCAACTACACGCTCACCACCCCCACGCCGCCACGCCCCCACCACGCGAACCACACGCTCACCATCCCCACGCCACCACGCCCGCCACCACGCATACCACCCCCGCGCCACCAAGCTCACCACCACGCTCACCACACCCACGCCACTACCTCCCTCGCCCTTTCATTGATTTTAATGTCATTTTAATGGTACTTTACTGCAAATAATGTTTACGAGGTGCAACCAATTTTCTCCACAGAATTCCTGAGTAGCCTATTCGACTTCATTGCTCAGAAATTGTAATGTCAGTTGTTGTGTGTATGCAATCTAAGGTTCCTGTAACGCCTATCAGCGCCGTTGTTGGTTCAGTCGATTTCGGGATGGCTGAAGGCAGACACTTCCCTGTAAAGAACAATCCAAACCGAAAGTTCGAAAGCCGAATTCACTTGGACAAATAGAGGCATCCTCGATTACATCAGTAACGTATCCTACATTTGAATTGTTCATCTTAAGTGACTTTGATCAAATTTTTTACGTAATTTTTCTTTACTCTTGGGCATTTTAAAAACATTTTAAGAGCATTTTAGTGATCATTTTTTGGCGATGTTTTAGGTCATCAAAATCCTTCCCATGTCATGCGAGAGAATACGGTTGAAGCGAAAACTAATATAAATGTTCTAAATGATGTCTTAACTCTTCATTTATCAGGGGGCGAGTTGAAGAGTCATGTTTCAATATATCTTTTTATTGTTAAAACTTCAATTTATTTTCTAGATATCTTCACGATTAATAGAAGTAACACTTCTATTAGTTACTAACTACCAAGATAAATTGTGTAGTAAGGATTGTAGCTCAATGTTTAGTATATAAAATGCAACTCAATATTTTTTAAACTTTACATGTCCTTTTACAACCTTGTCCCACGATATAATTTTTTAAATAGATGCTAATTAGGGTCGATACGTTATAGAAAAATTATTTTAAAAAATATATTGTAATTTTATTGTAATATATTGTAAATATATTGTAATATTTTGAACGAAAAAGTTTGGAATACTTTTATAATTAATGAGATAACAGGCGTTTACCTATGCCTTAAGATTGTTTTATTTCTTATAAACATGAAAATGGCTTTCAATCCCAATTGCATTTCGTGAGGTCGTGAGCATCTTCGTGAGGAGCTAGATGTTCACCTCAGTCCCAATATTTCTCTATCCGAGCGAAGCGAGCTTGCACAAAACAGCCTCTTTTATACGCAGATGAGGCCCAGTTTCTCCAGCAAGTTCCCATCGCGCAATAATTCTAAGTCGGCGGAATATTTTTCGAGGACCGTTTGTCCTTTTGCCGTTTGTCGACATGAGTTTATTTCCGGATTGCGATGTGACGCAGTCATGCATGCCGCAGAATACGGCAATAAAAAGTATGTGAAATATGCTTTTAAATCATGGAAGGACATTATGAGAGAGAGAATGGTACATAAATCATGTCCTCCTGACCAAGACAGCTGCTGAGTAAGCGAACCAGATGATGTTTTAACGTTGTCGGAGATTCAACTGTGCACTTTAGGTGGTACAATGTTCTATAAGTGCTTAAAAATACACAATTTATGGTATCGACGAAAATAAAGAAATTAGAATGAATAAAGCATATTTTTTGGGATGTAATTTTTCTCAAAGAACCCTCTCTATCAGTGCGGGAACACTGTTAGTATTGCTTCCTATTGCAAGTTTCCTTTTGTGTATTACTAATTTTGAACTTCCACTTAAACATGCATTCGTCTTTCTCTTTTTTGATGCTCAGTAGGAGAGTGGCGTTTTTTAATAACAAGTGATAAGTCTTCTTTCAGGTGCAAAATAAAACAATTTTTCGTAATGCACTTTTACTTTCTAGAAATTGCATGATGTATATATGTTATTTACGAACTTATTAGTTATGAACTTTAAACTAGTTTATTCCCGTTCGTTTTTCTATTTAATACATTAATAATCTCAATTAAAGGTGTCTTGTCAGATGCAACTACTCATTAACTTGTTGCAATTAAGTCATAACCAAATTATTTGAGACAAGGAGCAGGGTTAGTGAATCTATTCTCTGAGTTCTTCTCGAAAACTTATTTTTTATTTAGAATAATATTATTAAATAGAAATGACGTACTAACTTACATTAAACTTCATATTTTGTGTTCACTCATCTGATAAAACCATTCTACAGGGTGAATCACGTAACTTTAACACCTCCTACAGTTTTTGAACGGTTGAAGTTATTGCATTGCAATTTCCACGGAAGTGCATGAGGAAATGGGGTTAATTGATGTATGTACTCTTTTCCATTATCACTTGTATTTTACGAGATATTGAAGTAAATTTGTTTTATCAAATGGAACTACACATATTTTTGTCTATCATGAGCATAAAAAGACAAACCCAGTGATAAACATATTGTAATATGTTTGATAAGCAATTTTTTGAGTAATTTTATTTTTTTATGCTCAGCTTTCTTTGGCCAAGCGCGCGTTAGCGGGGAGAGCGCTGCGTGACCTCGAGTGGTGAACTGTTGCATTCAAAATATCCGTTAAACACGTGTGGCAAAAAAATTAAAATTACTCCAAAAAATGCTTTTCTAACATATGACAATATATCATTAGATGCGTCATTTTTCGCATGTCATCATAGACAAAATATATGTATTGTTCCATTTGAAAAAAAAAGTTACCTCAATATCACTTAAAATGGAAGTGATAAAATAGAAATGAATACATGAATCAATTAGCTCCATTCCTTATGCACTTCTGTGAAAAACTGCATTGCAATAACTACAACCGTTGAAAAAGTGCAGGAGGTGCTAAAGTTACGTTCCTCACTCTGTATATTTTAGTGACTTACTCAGTGGGGAAGGGAGCTAAGAGGTTTCAAACCCTCAGAAGCCGATAACAAATATTCCCAACTACAGTTTTACTAATTTTATGTAGTAACGGATGTCATTCCAAGTCTCAATCGAATACGTTGTAAATAAATATAAATACACAAATGAAAATAAATTTCAAATTCAGCAATAATGAAAAATTATTAATAAAAAAAACAAGGCAGTGGATTACACTTACAGCCCCCACCCGGCAGAAAAATCCAGTTTGCATCTGTATTCTTGTCTGTCCGGGATGAACCGCATCTCAGTCGATGGAGCTTAAATACAATGACTCCGGTCGCGGAAACCTTCGAATCTTCATCAGTTTGCATCTCTTGTTTAGATGATGGTGTCTTCACCAAGTTTATCGCAAAAGGTCCATAAAAATGTCTTCTATTACTTCATCCAATGTATATTTTTAGCTTATATCATTTCCTTGGGCTCGTCGTGCGCGAAGCGCTGCAACTACATGGGTGGAGGGTGGGGGTGGGAAGGGGAGGGTGGTAGAAGGAGGGAGGTAAAGGGAGGGGGAGAGAGTGGTAGAGGGAGGTAGAAGGAGGGAGGGGGAGAGGGTTGTACAGGGTGGGAGGGGGAGAGGGTGGTACAGGGAGGAAGGAAGAGAGGAAGGTAGAGGGAGGGAGATGGAGGGAGGAGGAGACGGTGGTAGAGGGAGGTAAAGGGAGAGAGAGGAAGGTAGAGGGAAGGAGATGGAGGGAGGGAGAGAGAGAGGGATGTAGAGGGAGGGAGGGGAGAGGGAGGTAGAAGGGGGGAGGAAGAGGGATGGATGGGGAGAGGGTGGTAGAGGGTGGGAGTGGGAGAGGGTGGGAGGGGGAGAGGGAGGGAGGTAGAGGGAGGGAGAGGGAGGGAGGTAGGGAGGAAGGGTGGTGGAGAGGATGGTAGAGGGAGGGACGAAGGGGGAGAGGAAGGAAGGGAGGGAGGGAGGAAGGGGGAGAGGGAGGGAGGGGGAGAGGGAGGTAGAGGGAGGAAGGGAGAGGTGCGAGGGCTGCATTCTGAACGAGCGCCTCAGGAGCTGCCGGGGAGATGGCGTTTTTCCGCCATCGGAGCGGGTCATTGGACGGGGGTATTTCCATTTTTATTGATTGATTAGCCCGAGCCGCGCCGCGCCTCCGAGCCCACCCTCGGGAAATTGCTCGGGAGATTGAACATCCCGCGCGCGCCCGCTCCGGCGCAAAGACGAGGAAAAACGCCGCAAACCAAGTGTCGCTCGCCGGTGCTGCTTTCGTCGGAAGGGAAATGTGCTATAGTGAGATTTTTTGTAACTTTGCCACTTACCCTTTTGCACCCGTAGGGCATTTGTGACATGCTACCCATGAAAGCTCTCTGCTCTCGGAGGTTTCTGAGCGCTGCGAAGTCCTACAACTCGTAAGGCATGTCTAGGATGGCAATGGAAAAAGGCGGCACAGCTCGAAGCCGATACTCGGCATTCCCCCGTTCCAGCTCGTTCTCAAATTATTCCATAAACACTGTTTAAAAATAAAATAGTAGCCTTGATCGATTCAACAATGAAAATTTTATTTTACATACCACGAAAATTCGTGGGCGTTTGTGACATGCCTTAAGAGTTAATTTAGGTAGTTTCGTGTGGCATCTGAAGCATGCCCTGCGAATTGTGGGACATACTGTTACGAGCTGGTAGCCAATATTCGCGTGGCATCTCTGACATGGCGTACGAGCTGTACGGCGTGTACATGCTCGTTGCTTACGAGTGCCAAAGGTTAAGGCCAGAGTTCACCAAGGAATTTGTCACATCGACATCGACGATGCATCCCTATAGTGCGATTTTTATAACTTTGCCTCTCAAGCCCCTATGGCCGCGATGGAATATCACACGGCAGTTCGCGTCTTTCTCACTCGTGCCGCTTGATATCGCATGATCGCGACCGTAACAAGCAGTGTTTACGATCATGCGAAACTAGCGACACGAGCGGAAACATCGAAGTTTTAAACATCGTTATATTAAAGTTGTTTATTAACATCGATGTTTTGTGCTCGATGTTTTTACAGTTTTAGATGTTTTGTTTGTGAATGAAAAATTCCCATAATCATTTTTTTAAGTTAAAAAATTAAATAATCACAAATGTCTGTATCAGATTGTGTTCGAACCAAACGAATGCTCTTTGTTCTGTGTTAATCGTGCGCACTTTGTTCTTAATTATTAAGTTTGTTTTCAGTTAAATCTTAATTATCTCGTATGTCTATACTTCTATGCATCTATTATGTCTATATCTGTATCTATATGACGAGACGTACATATATAACGAGACAAGTGAGTTGAGTTAATCTTTGTATGTACCAGTGGCGTAGTGTCAGGGG
Source organism: Acheta domesticus (assembly GCA_031308135.1). Lineage (NCBI taxonomy): Eukaryota > Metazoa > Arthropoda > Insecta > Orthoptera > Gryllidae > Acheta > Acheta domesticus. The sequence continues at coordinate 4,974,030 of JAHLJT010002406.1, read as the reverse complement.
ACGCTGAGATGTTGAGCATCCCCGTATATAAGAACCTTAAATACTGTATTGATAATCTTACAAGTGGTCTGTTGAGCGAAACACGTTTTGTATTAATTTTAAATTGATTTCCTATGATTGAATTCGGCGGACTGTTGAAGCTGGCCTCTGATTGCTTGGAAGCTAAAATGCTTCTAGCGTCTGCCGCGAGATAGTAAAGTCAGTAAATTATTTCTCTCTCCCTCTCACTCGGGAGTCCCCGCTTGGCCATGGGTACAACTGTAGAAATAGTGCCTGTCTATTATTTCTTAATTTATATCCAAGATATTGTATTATCTCTTAAATAGATTACATATTATTTAACTCTGCAATGTATAAATTAACAAATTGTCTTATGGCCATTCGCGTATAAGAAATAAAGCGGAGCCATAGTATAATTTGCTTTCAAGACATCTGCAGCCCTGACTGCTGTGAGGATTTTGCGGGAAGCGCCTACACCGTCGTAAGCAATCGAGATCGTGGAAGTAGTTGCAGTGTGTCTGCCTTGTGTTGCGTTCGCCTATTAGATGAAGTAGATGATAGTGGCATTTTGTGTGTTATTGTTGGGCATCCCCAAACGTGCGAGTCACGCTATGTACTGAACTAATATCGATGAAACTTTTGTGCTAGCTGTCTCTGAACGCCAGGAGTACTTAAGGCTATGATTTACCACCATAAATCTTAATGTTTTAAAAACAAAATTACTTTGGTGGATTTTTTTTCGCCTAGCATTACATCGCAGATTTAAGAGGGCATCAATGTGCAATAGTTTAGCCGCGCGCCACCAGAGGATGACGACTGAGATCTACGATGCACAGAATTGCCTCTCTTTAGGATAGGAGAGGATTCGATTGTCTAATCAGAAATTTTCATGTTTAAGAAGGTTTGTGGCAGTTTTTCTTCACAATATTTATAAAACTAACTTGGATATTGATTGTAATTGCATTTAGGCATGTGTGTATTGAGTGTAAAAGAGATATGAAATTATCGGAAAAGTGCCCAATGACTACCAATAAACTGATAATACAATGTAAACAGTGGATTTTAGTTCATATTAATTAATATGATAAAAATTATTTTCTTAATATTTATAGATGTGATACGAAATAGTTGTGATAATGTCCAATTTATGCCTTGTTGCTTCATACATTTTTCAATGGTTATTTTATAACCATGTAATCAATAACATGGTTATTTCTCTAATTCCTTGTCCAGAATTCGTGTTCTGACACCTTCCAATGCTTCTTGCACAGTTGGAACACCGAGGTTCTTCTTTTCGCCTAATAACAAATGAGACCCAATTAATTTACAGAACTTAATTCATACGTTCACTATAGCCGAATTTCAGGTTCACAATAACCGAATCTTCTTACGCTTATGTGTAATGTAAGTGAAACGGGACCAGTGACGTAAGTTCATTATAACCGAGGGTTCACTATATCCGAGTTCACTGTAACTGGAGTCGACTGTACGCACCCGTTGCGTGTGAAGGTTGTTGGTTGTTTATTTAAACTGTGAGCGGTACTAGTTGAGCTGAACAAGTGGCGTGCGTGGGAGGAAAGTGGGGCAGGCGCTGTCGGGCCGCAACAGAGCGTCTCCCCTTCTCGAGCTGAGATCGATCTCTCGGAGACTCCGACGGTCTCGCAGGAGGCGCTGACGAAGCCGGAGGCGGTAGCGGGGGTGGTGGCGGAGGCGAAGGCGGTGGCGAAGCCGAAGCCGGGGACGGTGGCTGGGACGGTGGCTATGGTGGAGGCGGAGGCGGAGGCAGTGGGTTGGTGAAGACGGCGGTGGCGGCGGTAGAGGGGGCTATGGGGCGCGGTGGGAAGTGGGAGGCAGGTAGTGGGTAAGGCGTGGGCTGAGGTTGCGGCGAGGCGGTGGTGAGGGCGCGAGGGGTTAGGCGGGAGCTGAGGTGGTGGCTTCAGGTGAGGCGGAGGGAGGTGAGGCGGTGGAGAGAGCATAAGGGAGCAAAGTGGGGGATGAATCAGAGGCTGAGTTAGCGGGTGAGGGGTGGGAGGTAAGTTGGTGGCTGAGACGGGTGGTTGGGGGTGAGTGTCTGGGAGCTGAGGGGCGAGGCGCGCGTGCAGTGGTGGGGAGAGGGTTGAGTGAGCAAGGGGCTCACGCGGAGGATGAGTTGGTAGGTGAGGAGGTGGGGGTGAGGCGGGTGGGGAGGGAGTGAGGGGTCTGAGGCGAGAGGTTAGGCGGGAGCTGAGGTGGGGGCGGAGGCGGTGGTGAATGGCGGTGAGGGTGCAAGGCGGGGGCTGAATTGGGGACTGAGGCGGGGTGGAGGCGGTGGCGGTTGTGAGAGCGGGGCGAAAGCGGCTACGCCGGTGACGGTGTTGAAGAAGTGGAGGTAGCCCAGGCGGCGGCGGAGGCAGGGGCGGTGGGTAGGAGCGAGGGCGGCGGCGGATGCGGGGGTGATGGCGGAGACGGGGACGGCGGCAGGGGAGCAGAGGCGGGGGCTTGGGGGGGGGCGTGGGCGGAGGCGTGGGCGGAGGCGGGGCGGAGACGGGGCGGAGGCGGGGCGGAGGCGGGGCGGAGGCGGGGCGGAGGCGGGGGCGGAGGCGGGGCGGAGGCGGGGCGGAGGCGGGGCGGAGGCGGGGCGGAGGCGGGGCGGAGGCGGGGCGGAGGCGGGGCGGAGGCGGGGCGGAGGCGGGGCGGAGGCGGGGCGGAGGCGGGGGCGGAGGCGGGGCGGAGGCGGGGCGGAGGCGGGGCGGAGGCGGGGCGGAGGCGGGGCGGAGGCGAGGGCGGAAGCGGAGTCGGCGGGGACGGTGGTGATGACCCAGGCGAAGGCCCGAGGCAGAGTGGGGGTGGGGGCGGAGGCGGAGGAAGCGCGGGCGAAGGTGGCGGAGCCAGGAACGGAGGCGAGCGAGGACTCAAGCAAAAAACCTAGAAAGAAAAAAGATATTAATCATCTTTAGACTTAAAAGAGAATCGATGCTTCAACTCTGTGAATTTGATTAATGTACAAAACGACCCTTCCAGAAGGAGATGGTACATAAAAGGGCCATTTGGGTCTTCAGTCATTAAGAGTATTCAAATGTTTTGTGTAAACAAAGTCGCTTTTCCGAGGAAGGGCATTGAACTCAAACAGAACACTATTGATAGGGAAAGGAAAAGAAAATGGATTCTCAACAATGCATTATTAGTTAATAAATTTAATGAAGCAATTTAAGTGAATAAATCAGAAGATAAAAATAATCAATAAATTGAATCAGTAAATAAAATCAAAACCGATGGAGAGAGACTGGAATTAACACAAAACTTGCTATATAATAAAATGGTGAAGATGGATGAAAAGATCAGGTTATTTAGACAGAGAATTGATGTATGGGATTCTCTTAGACTCATTTCATTAATGTGATTAGATAAGGACAAACATGAACTTAAAATGTTAATGTGAATTTCAAAGCTAATCTCATTTACTGCAAGTGCGCAAACGTAGGCGTTATCCTGTCTCGACGGAACAGACTGCGACTTTTACGGCCAGTTTCCCCAAATACTTTATGAGCATGACTTAGTAAAGTCATACTTAATTTTAAGACGCATTTTAAGTCGTTCTTTGTTGCGTGTCGTTTCACCTCCTCTTTAAACCAACGCTTACTGAAGTATGCGTCAACTTAAATGCATTCGGGAGTTGGTTGGCAATGCTGGACCCTGGTGAACATGCCATGACCATAATCAATCTTGTTGGCTTTGATTCTGCTTTGTACTTTGATGCAAAGGGGTTACTTTATTGATTTTTCGTAATGAAAAAAAGAGACATGATTGCGAAGTTTTGATCGTCGGAGAAAGAATTGCTCATCGGATGTGTGAGAAAGAACATTTCTATTATAGAAAATAACGTTACCAACGGCCGATCCCCGATGGCCGAGATCCGTAAGACTAGTTTCGTAGCGACCTCGCTTCGAAGGATTACCGGTTCGAGTCCCGCCTCGGGTATTGTTGTATTTGTGTTCGTCTTTTCTCCCCTATCATCACAATTTCATGTCATCTACACATTTACCATATCATTAAACCCAATAGTGGTTGCTAATGACCTAGATGTGATGCGACCTTAAATAACAAAAAAAGTTACAAATGGAACAACAAACAGACAAAAATGAAGCTTGGGATAACATTTAACACAATTTTAAAGTCACGAACTATAAGATAAACTATAACAAACATTAATAAAGTTTTGGAGATGGTTAAGTTGAGGTGAAACAGGAAATGCAATAAAAATTACTGAATGTAAAACTTTGAAGTTCAGAGTAGCTACGGAATGGTGTAAACATAACCTACAAAACACTAGTTGTTAGACAGAATTGTTACTTGCGAGGCAGTTATGTATAAAATTACTGAAATGTTCATTTTGTTAATAATTAACTAAGAAGCAAATTTCAAAATTCCAAACGGTCTTCAATTAGCTCCAAAATGTGTAGTATTGTCATCATTGGTGCCAAAACTTCGTTCATCGAACTCCTCAAAATACTCGGATCGTTCCCGTATCCACTTCTGCCTACGAGAAGGCTTCTAAAAGCATTCGTTTTCACAATTGCCGCAGCAACCACTATCAAAATCAAGGCTCCACAATACGCTGGCTATTTGAACTGTTTTGTGCCGTAAAGCAAGACTTAAAATGTATAAATGCTGCTCAGAGGTGTGCTTAAATTTAAGTCGAACTTATCGTTTAAGTTCACCTTAAACGGTGTGGTGAAACGAAAACGTCTCCTAAGTCTACCTTAAAATTCTTAAGACGAACTTAAAATTTTAAGTAATGGTGGTGAAACCGGCCATTAGCCACGAGCCAGTAAATCTCCTCCCGAATCTGACCTAGCTATTGAGCTACAGTAAACCCTTGTTAATACGAATTCGAAGGGATCGAAATTATCTAAGTTCGTGTTATAAAAATTCGTGTTATCCAAGTACTATAAATGTCCGTATTACCGTAATCCCTTGCCGGGACCGAAGTTTTGTTCGTGTTACACCGAAATTCGTGTTAAACGAGTTCATGGTAACGAGGGTTTACTGTAGTTTCGAAGCCGTTGGTAGTGGAAAACTAGAACCTCCCGGCCAGAGTCCGCGCCCAGAGGCGCGCAGTCCGTGGCCCGTTTGTGAGGGTACTGCTCCGGCGTTCGCCTGATGTTGATCGGAGAAACCACAAAAAACTACCGGTCAGAGCAGCCGGCCGCTAGAATTCTGCTTCAGAGAGCGGCTGGATCAAACTCGAAATAGAGTAGAGACTGTTGTGACGGATACGATTGATGAATGAATGATTCCGGGCGCGTTCCCCCGTTCCCGTACGTGTTGGCGATGGCCTGCCCTCGCTGGATGGCGATGTCCGGTGCCGATCTACGTTTCTTGCCAGGATTTTGTACAACCAGGTATCTCCCACCAGCGGGGCACCGTCCCAGCCAGACAAGCTCATGGAACGGTAAGAAGCACTACACTGACATCAATAAAAGCCCTGAGCCATCTTTGCTAGGGTGGCGGATATGAAATTAAGTATTATAAATGATGAGTGTGTCAGAAACACTGTATCACATGAAAGTATGTTTATTCAGCAGTGGATTTGCTCTTGACTAAGCATCCAACTTCTTGGGTATTCTCGTGTAGGAATACCTCCGTTTCATTGGAAAAAAATAAATTTAATATAAATACATTTTTTCTTATCTATATCGCCAAAAAATTGAGAGCAAATTTGTTTTGTGTCTGACCGATCTGACCTCGAATATCTTGATCCTTTACTTGTATTCCAAAATGTGAAAGAGTGGACAAGGAATTGGATCTTCGGTTATGACTACGTGTGTTTAGCATGGCAAAGAAAATAAAAGGACTCAGGACCAATTTAATTAATCAGAAGTGACAAAATATTTCTCCGATCATATGGTACGTAATTTATTGAAAGACCATAGTTCATTATTTTTAATGAATGGGCAGTTGATATGAAGTAATAAATCATTCAGGACAGTGTAACCTAAAGACGCTTATGTGCATTACAATGTAATGCAGTAAAAACCTATGCTACATACTCTCCTTGTAACAAGAAAATAGTGATAGTTCGATACCTGAATTTTTGGATACTCGACGATGAGAATTGGAACGATATATTTTGTTTTCAATTCATAACTTCATAGTCTATTTGAATGTTCGTAAAATAATAAACAAATATTAAAAGGAACATACATTTTTTAAAGTTTGTAAAAAATGTATTAAGAAAATCTAACACCCTTTAAGTCGGTCTGGTTTCTTTCTCTTCCTTTTCTTGTCACTTGTCAGGAAAGCTGAACTTTAAAGCCTCTGAAAAAAACTGTAGCTTGTGGAATGCTTAAGAACCGAACAGACGAAGGAGTTGGTTTGATAAAGCGGGACCATGGGACCCGTCAGTTGTGCTGTCAACTGATCCAACGACCGAGTGGTGTATATGAACACGAATTAAGAGAAACGTCGTTGTTACTGGCAGAAGAAAAGAATAGAGAAAAGAATTAAGAGAAGACAATTATCACGCAAAATCAGGAGAAGGCAAGACTTGAAAATAAATGAATGAATCGGAAAAGTATTGAGAATTTTTAGACGATATTAATAGCTATCGATACCCGATATCTATGGTGGTATGAACGTATCGTGGATCCATTTCTACAATAAATTTTTCTTTCAAATTAACTAAAGATTTCTTATTCTGTAGGGATTAGAAAAGTCAAAATCATCGTCACGTATTTTGTAAATGTCGTCTTTCTGCTTTTGTTCTTCAATACTGAGGAAAATACTATTGTGTAAGGTAGAATAATTCGTACATGACGAAAGTGGTCGACAACCTGTTCAAAGTATGACGAACATTTATGTTTAATTTTTATTTTTTTACTTTATAATGATTACATTGATTAACATTTTGTTTATAATGTAAGAAATAGACGCTCTCGCTCAATATCCAATACTAAGTTAGGCGAATAATGAATTAAATGTTTCAATTTTCTAAAATTCTTCATCAATGAAACTATTTTTTTGCCTGGACTTCCTCAAACGCGACGTCAACTGTACGTGAGAGAACATATTTTGTGAACCTCACAAACATCACCATAAGTAACTCGAAAACACCGATTGTCTCGGTGTTTAGATTTTCTCACCCATTAAATCGTGTTTCGCCCCCCACAAATCAAAGTCCTTTGTCTGCAGCCTCTCCTTCAACCCAAAGCGTGGTCCACATTTCGTTCATCATCAAACTGAGCACATGACACATACTTCGTCATTCCCGAGGAAGCCCCGTGATTAATACGTCTACGCCAACGCTCGCTGAATAAGGAGCACGCTCACCGGAATCTTAACCTACGGAACGTCTCGACTCTAAAGTGCCTCGTTAATTTTTGAGATCGACTAAGCCCTCCCCCCTCATCACGGATCCTTTCTTAATCTGAACGCTTGCTTTGCCCTGCATCTTAACAAATACAAGTGGGTGCGAGCGTGAAAGGAGATGAATGAGGTGCAGTGATAATTAAGGTTGGGAGGGGGGGGACTCGTCGCGGAGCCTTGCGGTGCGCCTGGCAGACCGTGCAGGGTTTGAAGAAAGGACTCTCTTCGCGCGTCCACTTGGCGAGGCCCTAATTGGACAAAACGCTTTCGCCTTCCGCGCAGCTGCGCGCCATTATTTTGGAGGGTGCCGCCTCGGAGGTTCCCGGATCCCTAAGGCCGTTCTACAATGACCCGCGAGACCGGCAACGCGAGCATAAACTAAGGATGTATCTTTACTCTACGATACTTAAGGATGTGTATATATATATATATATATATATATATATATATATATATATATATATCTTTACTCTATGACGCTAGGTACGTGCGCTTCACAATAAACGCCAACGGAGAGAGGAATAGCGCTATGAACCTGCAGCGGCAAAAAAATAACTTCAGGAAACAGTTGCCGAAACCAAAGCACTTCTTGCTGCGAAACTCTGTTTACTCTTTGCTTTGACATCTGTCGGTTTTTTGCGTGTGCTCGTATGAATAATGAATACTTTAACGAAAGAATATTAATTCGAGAAAAAAATCATCAGAATGAAAAAAACTACTACGAACTTACGGAAAATACAACTAACCACAATTTTATCAATAAATAAACTCCAATATATTAAAACGAAACATAAAAATGTATTTTGTGGGAAATTTTAATTCTATGTATTGATATGAATAGAAAACGAATTATACTGAAATCACTAGAAAAAGAACTAAAACAAGGAAGAGTATTGTCCCGAGATGTCAGTCAACATTCTGTACGTTCCCGTTCGCGTTGCCGTTCCCGTTCACGGGCAATTATGAAACGGTAATTCCGCTAGATGTCGCGTGATCGCGACCATATCAAGCGGTGCTGGCAATCATGCGACATCTAGCGGCACGCCGAGAAAGACGCGAAATGCCGTGAGATATTCCATTGTGCAGACAGGCCCTCACGCGCCAAGAAATAAAAACCCAAGTATTGTGTATTCTAGCTCGTTGGTTTGAACGAATCGGGCATATCGGACCTCACGCGCTAAGAAATAAAAAGCCAGCTCCTTCATCGTGAATGCAACGGTAGTGGCGGCTCGCGCCGGTAAGCTGCAGGAGAGACACGAGGAAAAGAGGAGTAAATACAGTGCATCACGAGCAGCTCTCCTCAGCGCCGGCTACGCCTCCGTCGAAATAATACCGCTGGTGGTGGGTGCCCTGGGCGAATGGTATTCGGGAAGTGACACTACGATCCTATAGGTCTCGAATGGCTATCAGCTGAAAAAACTAAGACAGCGCATCATAGCAGAAGCCATCACCGGGAGCGCTGCGTGCTACATCGCCCACATGGCCAGTCCCTACCTCGCCCCGCGCGAGTACTGAGAGATCGTGGACAAGATCTGTGTCCTCCCCTCCCCCCGCCGCCCTTAACGCACCAACGGCAGCACCAGCAGTACCGGAGCAGCACTCGCGTCACAGGCGCCACACTCGTCCCTCGTGCAGCATAACAGTGCAGATTCCAGTTAAATTCCTCTCTTTTTTATTAAATTTTAACTTTTTTCCCTTTATTAACTTTTTTCTTTTTTCCTTTTGTTTCTTAAGTTTTAACCTTTTAAACTTTTTCTTTAGGTATTAACTTTTTAACCTTTAACTTTTTTAAATTTTAATTCATCCATTTATGTATTAGAAATTGTATTTGAAAAATTCTCATTTTTTTTACATCAAATGGCTGAAGCTTTTTCTTCTTTGCAGCAAATTGAAGCCATGTTTTTTGCAGTTAAAGCAGCGCCCTCTGGAGAAACAGGTATTCGGCTTAGTGTTGATGGGCCGCTTGTAATATAAATCCTCTGTGTTTCACGACCAAAAACTAATCATTTAAAAACGAAATTACAATATGTAAGGAGAACGAATTGAGAAACTTTAAATGCTTCCTGCATTATTGTCATAAGAATTGTCATTGTTATTGTCATAAGAATGTATCTGTTGAAATGTTATTGTAGTTAGCATAACGCAAGAAAGTGAGTGTTGTTGCAATAAGAAGCAACAAACAGATCACAAATGAGGTGCCAAACTTTAAAAAAATGATATATTTGTGGTTTAATGACTTCCATTTTTACAGTTATTAGCAGAAAATACTGAAAGCATTGTGAATATTATTATTCTGACCACTAATATAATTTAAATGCAGATAAACGAAAAACAAAGAAATAAGATCCGGTACAAACAACACGTCGATTCAGTACGACAGTGCTACATGCCTCCATCAGGCACTCTCATGTTTTGCCTTGAAACAAAACATGGCGGCCCCTAGTTCTGCGAGCGTCCACCAAGAGCGCTGCAACCATACGTTCAGCGCTGTAATGGATATTTCTTTCCACAGATGGTTGCAGAACACTAAAATTTACATATTATAATTAAGAATTAAATACAATGTAACTTAAAATTATTTTAAGACAATAATATTAATAATAATATGATAACAATGATGACAATAATGGCTTTAACCGCATTCATTGTACATTTTATGGTGGTCTTGTAAAGATATTTTACACCAGTAAATACACGACTTTTGATTCCACTGGCGTCCACTCCACTTCACTGCACAACACTCAGTGGCGTATCTACGGTATGGCAGACATGGCACGTGCCATGGGCGCCACTCACAAGGGGCGCTATTTGGAGTACACTGGTTAAAAGAAACAACAACACCCCTAATTTGAAGTATGCTGACAGGGGCGCAAATTCTAGGCTTGCCATGGGCGCTCGAATATCTAGATACGCCTCTGACAACACTTCACTTTAGTATGTCAGTATATTCTAGCTCGTTGGTTCAAACACGTGCTAGTAAATGTTAATGGGAGTATTGAACCCGATTGACCTCTTCCGACGTCGCGACCGGAAACATCGGGTGTCGGATGAACATCTTTTTAGTTTGATTTTCTCAGTTCCATTCTCCGAAATCAGCTGGAGAGTCAAGGCCAATCTTCAATACCAATTCCACCTCCAATACATGTGGATGGTCTGGAGCGTGCTTCTCGCAAATGTTTCAAACAATGAACTGCGGAGTTATGGAGATATTCGGACGATTTCGGGTGCAACATTTGCGTGCATTTCGGATGAAACAAGTCGGGCGATTTCGCTTGCAGTAAGTTCGGTAGCGAGCAAACGATATTCCAGCTGCACTGTGACCGTAGTCTCAGGTCCCTTGGGGTCTTTGGAAATGCTTTTCCTTTTTGAGAGAGAGATTGCATTTTTTTTTTCGTTGTAACGATCCTACGTGAAGACGGTTGAAATTCGACGATAAGAAAATAACCACAAAACAAGAAGCACGAATTGCTTCCAATTGCCAACATTTTATCCCCAGTCCAGGCTATTGTAAAACCTTCGCAATTCTCAATAACACGTGTGTATTTTGAGGATCCCTTTGTAGTCGGAAAAATTCTGTAAACAAATTGATGGTTTTCTAGTGAGGTTTCGGCTCTAATTCGATAATTTACTATCAAAACCAATGAAACTGAGGAGTATTGAAATGACAGCAACCACAAATTATTTTTAGAATTCAAACATGAAGTTGAAAGAGGTGCTTGGGATAGCATCATTAAACTTGCCTGTGCCAAGTCTTCGTAGTAGAAAACAAGATTACATTACATAGAAAAATGATTAGTGTGTATTACTTTAACTCAGTTCTTACTAGCTTAAGTGAAAAAATTCTGTAATTCGAAACCTTTTTACAAATCAAAGAAATATACTACTTCCTTAGCCACGTTCGATTGTATTTTTACTGACACATTCAAGAAATGTAATGTAAGACAGAGGTGAAGGAGCATACATGCCTCAAGGAGTAAAAAGGTAATTCTCAAAGTTTTAAAATTATTTAACATCGAAAAACTGTTAAAACTGTGTTTTATGTGCTATAGGGAAGAGTGCACGTTTTCGTGAGTTCTACCTTAACTCATACCCAAGCGACATGGCCCAATTCACAGTGCTTTCCAACCGCATTACTTGCTTTCGTGACCGATTTTCTCGTTCAATTCTCCGATCATTAAAGCCTGTTAACTCTCTAGTTGCTTTCGAGATACTGGAACAACTCTGTAAATCTGAATACCAAGAGTTGAATACGGGTCTATTTCACCTGCATTAAATTGAAGCCTATAACAGAAATGGGGGTTTCTATGATGGAACACACCCAAAAGTATTCAAACCTGGATTTTTTCAGCATAACAACATTTCGATGAGTATGTAGTGGTAACCTTTAAAATTTCTCGCCCTCGAAGTTTTGTGTTTAATAGTAATAATACTAAATTGATTAGAAACGATGGCTTTGACACAAAATGCTGCTGGCTACTAGCATGCTAACCATTCACATTCGAAAGAAATTTCAGGACTCAAAGGTAGGCTTTGATCCATTTTGAAAAGAAATATGTGCAATAAGTAAAACCAAAATCATTGCAAACTCTTTTATCAATTTGCCATTATAATACTAACGAAAAATTTTACATTTATTGTACCTCTCATAAAATTGAAAATGGCTTATATGAGGGGGGATACCAATAGAAATGTTGAAATACGGATAAGAATTTCGTAGTCATTGACCGAAACAAATCAATTTCATGTGTAAGAGGTGGACTCCCAGCTGTGCAAAATTATTACTGGAAAACGTTGAAAAGAACTTAAGACGACTTGTATTAACATTAAAATGTCAATACTTGTTTCGATATGTCAGAGAACTGTTTTAGCAATATAAACCTATTTTCCTTTGGTCATATTTCTTATATTTGAAACATTGTTTTAAATACTGTATTAGAGATGGATCAAACAAATGCTTTCAACAGTATCATCTACAAATGCGGATTCGCAATTAGAGAACTTGCGTTGAAAAAAAAAAGAGGAAAAAAAGAACAGCAACGTATTGCGTCGCTAACCGACACCCAGAGTCTGTACGTCGTAACTTAGTGAACACCAAGTTCCAGTGCACTCAATTCCTTTTCAGGACCTATTTTCTATTTCCTAGGAAATACTCTTTCGCAACATACGAACGTCCGTAGACATAAGTAACAAAACCAACGCGTGGATCTCAAGGACGCGCCTAGTGTAACTAAACCACAGGCAAGTAGCATGTGCGTCAATACGACTAGCAGCGGAAGGGAGATCCCACGATACGCGAAAGCGACTTTGAAACGTCCTGCCCTATCTCAGTCACCGCCCCGCGCCCCGCCCACGCCCGACCTTGCCCTTGGCACCCGACCAGACGGCCCGCCGCCGCAGCCGCCACCTCCGCCACCGCCGCCGCCCTCTCTGCCACCGCCGCTGCCGCCGCCGCCGCGGCCTCTGCCATCGTCGCCGCCACCGCCACGGCCGCCGCCACCGCCACCGCCACCACGGCCGCCGCCACCGCCACCGCTACCACCGTCGCCGCCGCCGCTGCCGCCGCCGCCACCGCCGCCTCCGCCATTGTCGCCGCCACCGCCACGGCCGCCGCCATCGTCGCCACCGCCGCCATCGCCATGGCCACCGCCACCGCTACCACCGCCGCCACTGCCATCGCCCATAGCCGCCGCCGCCGCCGCCGCCGCCACCGTCACTATCACCACGGCCACCGCCACCGCTACCACCGCCGCCGCCGCCACCATCGCCGCCCCCGCCGCCGCCGCCCCCACCGCCGCCACCGCCGCCGCCGCCGCCGCCGCCGCCGCCGCCGCCGCCGCCGCCGCCGCCGCCGCCGCCGCCGCCGTCACTTCCGCCGCTCTGCACTTCGTCAGCCTCGCCCCTTCCCCACTCCCCGCTAACCGCCGCACCGCTCCCGCTCCTTATACTTCGTTTTTACGTGCTCGCCTTACGAATACTTCATAGGAAGAGAAAGTTATATAATCATGCGCCAGAAAACGGCGAATTGTCGCCAGAAAAACTCTTATAGCTGGGGTCTGGTAACGAAAAAGCGGATAAAACCTGTGCTAAATTTAGAAAAAAATCCTCTAACTCGTGGTGTAGCCAAAACTCATGTTTTATATGATTTTTTATTTTATTTTTTGAAAAATTTGTGGTGATGGTTTTTGTTTTTTTAAGAACAATCGGGGCCTTTGAACATTAGGGGCCCTGGGCCCTGGGCCCGGGCCCGTGCGATAACACGGGCGTGCGGCCAACGCCGTCGCCACAGCTCCCCGTCTCTCCCACTCCGCCTCTGCCCCTCCCGTCGCCGCCGCCGCCTCGTGGCAAGCTGTGTTCGCCGCGGCGCCGCCCGACTTCCCAATTAAAACTTGCGGGGGCCGCACCCGCCGCCCGCTGCGGTTCGGATCGGTCCCGCGCTTCTCCTGGCACGGCGTGGAGCGGGGCTCGTGCACGCCCCCGCGCGCGCCGACAGCCAAACTTTGGACTCGGATCCCCCGCTTAAGCAGCCATTCGAATTGGCGGGGGAGGGGGGGGATTCGAAGTATCGGCCCGGCGGAGCTGGATGGCGCCCAATCGGCGCAATTATGGCGCTATCGTGTTCCGGAGCGCCGACGCGAACGCTCCGGCAGAATGGAGAAACTCAGATACTCCAATTGAAGAATAGTCGTGAAGCTTTCAAGATGAAGGAAATTGTGATTCTGGGGCGAAATGGCGTGTATTATTTTGGGGGAAAATAGATGTTCAGACATTCCTTAGTTATAAATTCAAAATTCGTAGTTTTGAATTAATTAGTTGTTGGAGTTCCTGATTGTTATTATTAAGTTAATTTTTAGAGTTCAAAATTTATTATGGTTTGTAATAGTTATTTAAAATATTAAAATTGGAATAGAAAGTTACAGAGAAATAGAGTTATTTATTTATCTTTCTTCTTCTTGTTTTTTTTTTTAAATTTTAAAGTATACGACAATTTTAATTATAATTTCATTGAGTAAATATTTCTGATACGCGAGAAACTAAGGGAACATATCCAAATATATTTTTATTATTGTAATAATTATGAGATATTTAGACATTACAAAATACCACATTATCTTTCATTCATCTTTCTAACAGTGAAGCATTCGTAAGTAGGTTTCTCTTCCTACATGGGCGGGGTTTTATTAGTTTGTAGAGTTTTCTTCATGGCTTATGAGAGAATTTCGAATATCTTCACATTAATTTTTTTAATTCGTTTCTGCTAAAACAAGAGAAATCATTTTCAATAAAAAGCATTATTGAAATGCCAAATTCCTCTAGTCCAAGTTATTAATTGTAAATAGCTGTTGAAATATTTGTCTAATTAATTTAGCAACATTATCCATTCTAGTCATACATCACGTCAGAGCAGATATCCACATCTTCCCTTAATCAAGAATTAAGTATATGTATCTGAATATCAATTATTTATTCTCAAACCTTGCTATTAAATACTAAGAAATTTAGTAGCAATGTATTAGAAATGTTGATCATGGTATTGTGAAGGTGATTAAAATGAAGCCATAGAGATAAAAACAAAGTGCGTATAAAATGTGCAATATACTAAATATTTACTGAGTGTAAAATTTACTTATATGAAATACGTCAAAACGAAGCGATAGCTGAGATGACTATTTATTTCAAATTAGCTACTCACTGAATTACATGTCTCACATTTCAGAACATTACCATGGGTCAAATATCTCCAGTATTCCCTGCCATTCCCAAAACCACTGTTCGTAAATCGAAGGCATTTGTGATGCTAAAAAAACATTACGATCTTCTACACTAGAAATATTTCCCCACATGCAAGAAATTATGAATATTTAAAAGTTCGCATAAATAAACATCAGTACTTTTGAACCTAATATTTATTTGCTTGACATGTATCATACGGGAAGAACATTTTAAATTGGTCCGATGACAAGTACTCAGTTATCGTCACAAACCTTTGATCGTTGGAAATCTCCCAACGATCTCCCAACAGTAGAGTGATGACGATGAGATAGTGTAGGTGATTTCACTAAAAAAAGAAACTGGGGAAGGAAAGAAAGAAGAATAAATAACTGTGAGTGAAGAAAAGAATTGCACTAAAATAAATCAAGAAGTAGATGAATAAAAGCGACCTTTTGCTCACGGGTGTTGCTGACAGGGGAGAGTGCAGGAGAAAGTCCATAATTTTCAAGGACATCCAGTAGTTACATTCTAATTTCATTGTTTCCCCTATTAACGTAAACTACGTATAAACAAGAGATAGTCGAGACACAAGAATGGTGATGCTGTGAACGTAAGCGGAGTTTTGGCTCCTTCCGAAGACTAGAACAAAGAAACAGCATTTTTTAAATAAAAAGTTTATTATAATCTGTTGACACACGTGAACACTAAGAAAATTTTTTGATATTAATTAACATTCATTGAAGAAGATAATCATTAGTATTTATCCATTAATACAATTGATACGTATAACAATACTTGATTGATTGATTACTACTGATTACGGGCGCGTCAACTCCTAAGGTCATTAGTGCCGTAAGTGTAGTACATGTGTTTCGTCAGAAGGTGGCTGTGATCTTCCCTCTGGATGGCGAAATCCGGCGCCGAACTACCTGTCGGCTAACTGGGTTTCCCCCAACCAGGTATCTCCCACCAGCGGGGCAGCGCCCCAGCCGGGACAAGCTGTAAGCTCCCGACCGATCTCCCTGCATGTGTGGCAGTGTAGTGCATGCTAGTGTGTGTGTGTGTGTGAAAGGAGTGAGGATAGGACAAGGAAGAGGAAGGAAAGATGTACTGTTCGTGGCCCGTTTGTTAGGGAACTGCTCCGGCATTAGTCTGGTGTTGATCGGAGAAACCACGGAAAACTACCGATCAGAGCAGCCGGCCGCTAGAATTCTCCTCCAAACAGTGACTGAATTCGACCTCGCTGACATGCTAGTGTCGAAAATCTGTCACCGTCGGGACTCGAACCTAGGACCTCCCAGACAGTTAATGCCCTGCGGTGGCGTTTCTGTCGAAACCTGCTTGCGAGGCGTCCCCGTCGCGGGGCGAGCAACTGGCGACTTCCTCCGCTGATGGCCGCGTGACGCAGATTACGTGGAGCGGCTACGCAACGCGGTGTGTGGCGCGGCGCGGCGTGGAGCGCCAGGGGAGCGGCTGCCACGCCCCCCTCTCCGCCGCCCGCGCCAATTCGACGCGCCGCGGGGGCCGCGCCCGGGGCGATGAGGCGCTCGCCCACGCCCCGCCCCGCCGCCCACGCCACGCCCACGCGCTGTGAGGGGAAACGTCTGTCTGAATGTGGTCACTAGGGCTGTGATTTATAGGCATTTGCATATTTTTTTTCTATTAACCCGAGAGAGGTGTCGCGGGGTCTCTTGTGACCCCACGTATCTTTGCTTAGCTGCAGCTGCCTAATTTTGCGAATCAGAAGCTGTACATTTCACATACCTTTCATCACATTCTTTAGCTTTTGTCTGAAAGATTTTCAAAATTTGTTATGTAATCATTCATTTATAAATATTTGTGGAACCAAAACAAACATCTTAAATTTCGTACTTTTTTAAAGTTGATGACAACTTACTGAATTTTCTGATACCTTCGTCATTGAAATATTCACTAAAATGTAAATGGATTCACTACATAAAATGAAAGATATATTATAATTTTTACCTTTTAGTTTCAATTCCTCATTTGCATGTTTGTTTATAATAGTGCATTAAGTTAATACGACCTTATAAATGATTGATTATTATTAAAATAACTAATTTCGCACTTATTTCTTGCTGAATATAATTTTATAAAGAAATAACTTAAGGGGTCAGAAATTACCCCGCGCCACCTCTAACGTAACTATGGCAACCGCCACCTCTCCAGGGTTAACTAAAACATCTCGTTTCAACAAATTGTATGCGTTTTGTGGCATTTAGAAACAATTGAAGCTATTTTTATTTCGCATATTTTCGCATGTATCACCATAATTGCATATTTTTGCATATTTGGGCCATATTTGCATATTTTTGTTGCATATTCGTCCCTCATCCGCGAAAAGAAGCCCAACAGTTACAATTCCGTCAGCGTGTAAGCGGCACTGACAGTTCTCTTGCCACGAGCAATGGTACATCGTATCACCTGCTCTGAAGCAATGGGCTTCCGAGGATTTGTGTGGATTGCCATAGCCACGGATCAGCGTTGCCGCTCACCTGAACTCATACGAAGTCGCTCGAGAAGCAGGCTAAGATTGTCATTGGCAGTATCATTTGAAATGAAATATGCATTCGCCGAAACACATTTTTTCAGTTTTAAGTTGTAGCTGTAGGCCTCTGTGTCATTTCATGAAGAAACCCGTTGCTAAACCGCTGTTTAAAGGCAACGAGAAGCAGAAGCTATAACGTACGAGAGAAGTTTCAGCGAGAATAGCGAACCTATTGCCATACATAAATGCTATATTTCCTTTTCTAAAAAAACTAAATTCAAGATTATGTATTTTAATTAAATATGAAGGCAATTTAGCACTTACAAAACTGACGAAAAGTTTCTACTTATTATCAACAACTTCTCTCATTTTGCAAAAGGAGTGACAAGTAAAAGGTCTGCTGGTCTACATTTCGGCAGCACATCTTGACGTATTGAGACGTCGAATGTTTGCTAGCGAGTTTAAAGCATGTTCTGGTTTTCTTCTCTTTGATATATTACCTGAGCCAAAGCAGAACTTTCTCATCCATTTTCTAACCACCACGATTAATTCTAGGCTATTAATTTGCTACGAGTCCTATACGTTTTCTACAAAATGAAGGGTATGTTTTTATTTGTTCATGATATTTTTGTGGTTGATATTGCTTTCAGATCTCGGGAAATAAATTTTGCAACAAAATATTTTTTAAAAAAATGACTGTGTTATACTTGTATGTTTATACATTGTCTTCAAGAATCATAATACATTTATATTTCTCAGTGGGATTGTTTGATATTCCTTTCTAATATACTAGATCAGGGGTTTTCAAACTGTGCCTCGCGGGCATAGGGGCGTCGCGGAAATTTATTAAAAATGATCTTTTGATTTCATTTACTTTAAACCTATCTATGTCTACAAAATAATTTTGAATTATCATACTATGCGTTATTTGTAACGTGTATGGCGTATTAATTTGTATTGTGTCTTTAGTAGTCCTAAATTAACCTTTATATTTGTAACTTATTACCAGGGGAGCCGCGGAAACTTTCGTTTAGGTCAAGGGAGCTGTGGACAAAACAAGTTTGAAAACCATTGTACTAGATGGTAAGTACATTGAAAAGCATAAAATCTCTCCAGAATCCTTCCTTTCTTGGCGTTATTATCGATTTTTCTTTCCGTATGCTAGTATTCTCTTTCACCCCTTTCACCGCTAAATAATGACAATCCATCGCTTCCAAAACTTGTTCAGTCGAAAGTACCCTTCGTAATCAAATTCCTTTCCGAATGAATACGGTTCGACCGAAAAAAAATCTAATCTGTACGTTCCGTGCCGTACTCCGCGAAGCGCCTTGCTTCCTCCGAAATGATAGATCCCAATCCCGTTTCGTTCCGCACTTGGTGGCGCAGCGGGGCGCGGCGAGGCGAGGCGCGGGGAGGCGTGGCGGGGCGTGGCGTGGCGTGGCGAGGTGTGGCGGGGCGTGGCGTGGCGTGGCGGGGTGTGGCGTGGCGGGGTGTGGCGTGGCGGGGCGTGGCGGGGCGAGGTGTGGCGGGGCGTGGCGGGGCGTGGCGGGGCGGGGCGTGGCGGGGCGGGGCGGGGCGAAGCGAGGCGGGGCGCGATGATCAGGCGTGTCTAAACCCACGTAATCCCGTGTCCGTCCGCGCCTCGCAGCACGGCGCCGCCAGCGTAGCCGAGAGGAATATTCGGCGGTGAGGCGCCTCGGCAGAGTAATCTCGTAATACGCTCGCGCTGCCGTCCTCCGTGACGGCGGAGGCCCCGACCGCCTCAGATGGCTCAGTGTCAACCGTTGCCGATGCAACACCTCTGGCCGAGAGGTTCCGCAGGGTTCGAGTGCGCCGACGCGACACTATACTGCGGTTTTTCCAAATTTGCCCCTCGAGGCCCGTCTTCACGAGGGAATATGTCACGATATTTCGCGACGTTCTCAGTCGTGCCGCCAGATATCGCATGATTGCGACCGTGTCGAGCAGTGCTTGCGGTCATGCGACTTCTAGCGGCATGACGGAGAAAGACACGAAATGCCGTGTGATATTTCATCGTGGCTATGAGGGCTTGAGGGGCAGAGTTAGAAAAATCGCACTATAGCTATACTTGGGAGTTTATTTTTTGGCGCGTGGGGGCGTATCTTCACAATTTAATATCTCACGGTGTTTCGCGTCGTTTTAAGTCGTGCCGCTGGGAGTCGCATGATCGCGACCATATCGAGCAGTGCTGACGATCACGCGAATCCTAGCGGCACGATCAAGAACGACGCGGAATACCGTGTGAAATTCCATTCAGAAGACAAACACCCAAGCGCCAAGAAATAAAAACCCCAAATATAGACAGTTGGGTCGACTTCAACGCTGACTGGAAGAGACCTCTAGCGATTCGGATGTTCTGGTGGGTAGTTTTCCGTGGTTTCTCCGATCAATACTACGCGAATACCGCAGCAGTACCCTAACAAACGGGCCACAATTTGTGCCCGATCTTTTCTTTCTCATCATCTCCTCTGCTCTAGGTAGATAGCGGAGCCTCTCCTCTAAGAGAAGTCTAGCGTCCGGCTGTTCAGTTCGGAATTTTTAGATGGTTTCTCCGATCGCAGGTGAATCGTAGATAGGTAGGCGAATTCCGAAGCAGTACCCCAACAAACGGGCCACAGAAAACGCGATCTTTCCGTCCTCTTCCTTGTCTTGACCTCGCCCCTTACTTACATTGACAGTTACATGCTTTACACTGCAGCACATATAGGGAGACCAGTCAGGAGCCTGGAGCTTGTCCCGGCTGGGGCGGTGTCACGCTGGTTGGTTGGATATACCTGGCGGGGAAATATTCTCGCAAACGGTAGTAGGTCGGCGTCGATTCTCGCCAGCCAGCGGAGCAAGATCACCATCTCCCGGGAAAGAAGTCACTACACGTACAGGGCTAATGACCTTAGCCGTTGACGCGTCTAGAAACACTAAATAACACGTCTACACACACACACACACACACACGCACATGCACAATTCCATCACACATGTCGAGGGTCCAGTCGGGAGCTCAGAGCTTGCCCCGGCTGGGGCAGTACCCCACTGGCGGAATTACCCGGCAGAGAGAAATTCGACAACCCGACTTGTAAGTTGACGCCGAATCTCACGTCTCAGTAGGGGGAGGAACGCCTATACCTCTCGGCTACAACATATACTACACTCACGGGACCAAAGAGCCAAGTAGTTGACGTGCCGGGAAACACGAAATAAGGAACTCACTCGTGCGGCGCGGCGCGGCGCGGCGCGGCGCGGCGAGCTGGCTGCGAGAGGGACTGGGAGGCGAGCCGCCTCGGGAGAGTAATCTCATAAAACGATTGGCGGCGGCGGCGGCGGCGGGCGCGGGAGGCCCCCGGGGCTGAGGAATGTCCGCGCGCCAACGCGTTTCTATTATTAGGGAGTAATCTCATTAGGCCGTCTCAATCACGGAGATTAAATCGAAGCGCTGGCCGCAGGAAATTAGCCGCGCTGCGCCGCGGGAGGTGCCGCGAGGCACGGCGCGGCGAGGCGTAGGCGGGCAAGGAGCAACGAAGACCACGGAAGCAATGGCAGAGAGAAGAGGCTGGGGCGGGAGGAGTAACGTTTCGTATGTTCCTCACATGCAGTGGCATAGCTTCAGTTGGTGTCACCTGGGGCGAAGCTAATGGTGTCACCCCCCTCCCATAAATTAATAATATCTTATGCCGCATAATATGCCGTATAATAATATCTTTTGCCGTATAATAATATCTTTTGCCGCATTGATTATGCATTATTTCATTAAAAATACAAACATATTTGCACAGGATAGTTATTTATAATATATTAAAAAATTCTATGTAATTAAGAATAATTGCGATTAAATCATAATCTATGATTATGATTTAAATATATACTTATTAAATTAATATAAATAACTTTTAATTAAACCATAAAAATTATGTAATTCCAACAAAACAATTTTCAAACTACTAAAACTAAGAAAATCATTTACTTAAAAATTGTATATATTTATATTTAGTGAATAAATATAAATATATTCAATTTTTAAGTAAATGATTTAAATTATATAATTACCACTATAAAACAATGAAATTGGTGTCACCCCTACAATGGTGTCACCCGGGACGCTCCGCCCCTCCTCCTAACTACGTCACTGCTCACATGTTTATTTACGTTTCATAACGAAGAAACGGATGATGCCCTTCACTTGTTGGAATTAGGATAGCAGTGGATATATTGAGAATGAATGGAGAGAGAGAATTGATCGTTATTGAATGTTCCTCTAACGAAAATTGTAATAAGCTAATATTATGCAAGTTACAAGGATGTAACATGTTGAAGTATTCAAGTACATTGTTATAAAGATTTTGGAAAGGAAATCTATACAACAGATTGAAATAAAATAATATAAAAATGAGAAATGGAAGTGTTTCTACATTAGAAAACAGGTAGTAGCGGCAGATGTTACAAAAGAAAATTGGTGGCAGACGCTGAACGTTGCAGGGGGAACAAATTGGTACAGAGAAGAAATATATTTGAGGCGTTGGTTTTTTGTCGTACGTGTTTATTTTCGCATAAAGCTTTCTCGGTCGCATTGCGGCCATCTTCAGTGCAGTGCGACCGAAAAAGCTTTATGCGAAAATAAACACGTAGAAGAAAAAAACAATACCTCAAATGTATTTTAGTGATGCAAATGCAAACTCCGCACCATTTCCTGCCAATTGGCACAGAATATTAACTACTACATTGAAGGTGATATATAGCGATGGTAGAATTAGGCACATTATATTTTTTTAAAATAGCGTAGCATTTTATATCAAAAGACTAGCATTTTTTATCATTACAAAAATTAAGATTTAGCATTTTGTGGCGTTTGTTGAGAAAATTATTGTTAAGGGAGGACTCTTTGAGGTATGTTTTTCAGATTTTTCCATTAAGTTAGAAAATAAGGGAAACTAATTTAATATTTCGCCATTTGTGAACTTGAACCAATAAAAGGCGTAAGAATTGCGTTTTAAGTTTGGGCCTTCCTCTTTTTCCCGTGACCTTCTGAGGAAGCTGAGACCCCTTAAGATGAGCCTGAGCGTTTAGGATTTCAGGATCATTTTTTAAAATTGTCTTTATTTTTTTACTTTGTTTTGTAATTAAATCTTAATTATAAATTAATAAACGCGGCCACTCTCAAATTAAATGTCTTCAGACATGATGCTTGCTGTTGATATCACATCCCTAGTTAGAGAGCGAACACGAAGGAAACCATGAAATGGAATTAAGCAATTATTTCACAGATTCATGACCATTTCGCTCTTTGTATGTTGTTTCGCATTTTGGGATCGATTTCGCGTTTTATTGCGGATTGAAAACCTTCAGAAATATACTGCACCGACCATGAAATATACCATTACTAATTTTTTCGGCGATTGGTAATATTTCTCATTTTTAGCAGTTCCTAAAATCTGCCATCTCTAGTGATACGGTATCTAGTTATTTTTGAATGTATGGCATTTATTTATTTTGTTTTATGATGGCGCGCTTCATTCAGGAACTCTGAAAACGTCTCACTGCTCATTGCCTCGCATTTTCTCATTTTCACTGTTTTATAGCTGGGAGATTAGAAACCAGGTGAGTCAGTGGCTGTGAAGAAAGTAGTACAGTTCCTGGAATTCATAAGAACAGTCGAGCGATGGATCTTCATGGAAGTGTATTTCGAGTTCGATGATATTGATTTTGTTTTAATCGAGTTATGTTAATCGGTTCTTTACTTGGGCCAAGAAGCTTGTATTCGTGTGTTATGAATAAATGTAATTTTTGTAACTGGTTGTACTGGTTTTCCTGGTTTAATTGCCACAACGCTTTTTTCATATCTCTTAGTGGATTTGAGTTTGAAAGTATAACTGGTTTCGTCGCTAAATGTATTATGAAAGGACATTTAAAAAACAAATTTCTAAATCAATACTTAATTACGTCCTAGTTTTCCATATTTTCATTCTACATCTTTGACCTTCGAAATATCCGTGTGTCTGGGGAAATGGAATGTCGGGTTGACTTATTAGAGTGTTTGTGCACGCTATAGCGGACAGCACTACCGATCTTCTGGGCATGCGCAGATGCACTAAAATGATGCGAAACGTCAAATGCGCAAGAACGGCAATAGTTGTTCTGACGTTCTTTCGAAAGTAGGTTCAGAAGATATTATTTGTCAGGTCCCCATTGGGCGATTCTAGTTCTTCTAGAAACAAAAGGCAGTAGAGAGAATAACGCTTTCTCGCAAAGTTTCATAAAATTCTATTGAAACAAAAAAATTAAGAACCATTAATTAACCGTTTATTTACAAATAAACATGTGGTCGTTTTTAAAGCAAATATAATTGTTATAGCCCGACCAACCAAAGAATGAAGGATGCGATTGCGGCGCGTCGTGGAACTAACAGTGTAAACACGGGTCTGTACAGTCAGTTTCGCTAACAAAAGTCGTCAGGAACGTGAAGCGGGTTCTGAGACTGTTACTACGGAATCACCATGGCCTCCTTCATAGGGGTTGTGAATCAGCTGATAAAATATAACTTCAGAGACACATTATAATGTGCCTCTTGTATAATTATGCAAGATTTTTACTGACTGTTTTATTTTTGTCCCGTTAAGTTGCTTTTTTTTACTTTTCACCGTTCTAGTACAAGAATGTAATAAAAAGTTCCATTTATATTGAATTTTAATACATATTCATTGAATTTAAACATTTTGTATTCTTCTTCATTCAACTTTTTTTCCGTAAGCTTTAGGTGGTTTGTTAGGTATGCAATAAAGTACCAAAACATTAACTTTACTGTCGTAAATATCTACAACATAATTCATTATGGTGGTAGTTACTTCGTACATAAAAATACTTTTTTTTGGTATATATTCTGAGAAACTACTTAAGTTAAAATAAACGATTTAAATGAATGTTACTGTTCATCGAAAGAATTAGTTTCAAAATTTTCAATATTTTTTCAGAGAAATGTATACTTTTATTTCTTCCAATATAAGGTGCAGACATGTCCAAATGCAGTTAAAATAGTAATTGGGAAGATGCCAGATTTGCAACGAAATAAATCGCACTTTTTTTTCACTATAGTTTGGCATGATCCCATTTTAATTTTGAATTGAGTATCCTTATATCTCCGTCTCTGTCTTTTGGGTGTAAACACAGACGGTGGCGCGCTCCTGTAAACATCATTCTCAAGTTGGTCGAGATACATTTAATTATCTGTTTATTTAACTCCTAAATACTATTGTTTTTATTTATTTTTTCATTTCTTTTATGTTCTGTATTACTTCAGAGGAGGGATAGAACTAGTGGTGCTTATTTACCGAAATTCAGCCAAGGTATTGGATGGCAATGGGATGGTTTTGCCTCAAACTATTCCGGCTATTGCTCAGAATCGAATATGTATTTTGGTCCAATGAACCTGATACCACGGCGCCAAACTGTGTGAAAGGTTACAATTGCATTTGGTGTTAGATAAAAGAATAATGAGTTAAAACTTAATAAGCTTCTTTAGTTTGTTGTTTATTTTAAATTAAAGTTGTCTTGGACATTTTTCCGTGTGAGAAAAAGAAGTAACGCTAAAACATTATGCGCGCAGAGCTTTCAGCAAGCTAAATCTGGACTTGCAGAGACGAATGAAGCTGTGTTCTCCAATAGCATTAGTTTTCTAGAAATCTCCATGTATTAACTGAAGCTTGAACCGCGGACCCGAAGGTGGGAGACGATTTCACTCAGAACTTTACTATGAAAATTATATTTGCACAAGGAAGGGCAGAATACTACTATAGGAATGAAAGAAGTATCATAGTTTAGAAAATGTCTTAATCATTCCTTCTTGCCTCTACTGGCGCAAAATAATGCATTTGTTTTTTGTTCAGTTTTTTGTTCGTTTAGATTAAGGTCTCACAAAGAATACATTGCAGAACTTATGTAACACTCCTTAAATGGGAATGATAAAGAACACTGTGAGTAAACCGCACTAAAACTTTTTCACCGTTAATCTGCATTCAATCTCGAGGTTAGATGTGGAATGGAAATCATAACGCTGACCCTGCTTTCACTTACGCGGTCTAGAAGAGAGAGAGAGAGAGAGCGATGGAATCGTATGTAACGAATTTGCATATTATCGGAGTGTGAAACAGTACCCGTTGAATTCAGGTTTTTATTTTTCCTTGAGGTTCTTGGCAAAACAGCACGATTAATCTCGACATATTTGTGGTGAGGAATCTATATGCAGGAAGAGCCACTAAATTGCTTGTTTCAGCAATGGCTCCCCGATATTCGTATTCATGACAAATACTACTTTGTTAAGGTTTTTTTTCACCAGTGGGTTAGTTTTGAAGCTTCATTCTCGAACTTCAATTCGAATTCCATAGCATAGGAACTGCTTCTTCTGAAAGAAAATTCTTTATCTAATAAAACCTGACATATTCATAATATGTGAACTCCTAAGAGATCGAAGATCGTCGATTAGTCCTTGGTAAACGATATTCCGTTACTGACATATGATGCAGTGGAAATTTTTATGTCTTCCAGGAAAATATAAATCGTTTATACGAAATAGAACATACATCCAATGTGTCATTTGCCATTGGTTCCGGTTAACTTATTTCTGAGTAACGTGCCGTTGACCTTAATTCTCCGCTATTGATCACCTAAATGGCCAACCGTATCCTGTACCGCAGAAAGTGTAGGTAATTAATGATACGGTTCACGTTTGTTACGTAGAGAATGAGCTCTTTCGCGCGTCTCTAATGAATGCGGATTGCTTTTTTTCTGATATGCAAAAGACCCGCTCTCTTCATGGACTTTAATTGCCATGAAAACATCTGGTACACAGGAGCTGAATTATGATAGATTTGGAAACTCTTCTCTTATCATTATGTTAATGTGAAATTTTTGCCAGATTTCTCAACACGTGTTATTGTTGTCACATTATGGCTGTGAGAGGAAAAATAAAATTTGGATCCAATCCTTGTTTCTACTGAACGCGACAATGGATTTCGTAATCTAATGTACGACAAAAGGCAAACAAAATACAAAGTATCTTCTTGGAAGTTGTGCCAAAGCAGCTACATTCATTCCTCAGAGTTTGGAGCAATAACGCTTATATTCACGTCAAGAGGACAAAAGATGAGCCAAACGTTTTTAGGTCATGATGCTCCAAACGGTCATTTTGCCTATGACGTTATTTTGGTGATTAACATTTACACCCATGCTGCAAAACCTCCCATATGATCAGTGAGTATTTATTGTTTTCGGTTGCGTCTACTACTTAGGTCAGGGTTGTCCAACTATGCCATTTATTGTGGCCCACGAAAGATTATTAGAAAAACGTTTAAGTCTCTTTCGTCCATGTCGGACGAGAACATTCCAGACACACAAGAACAGTGCATGTCGGAATCAACATTCCCGTTGAAACAAAAATAGATTAAGTTTAGATTCAAGAAATTTTATTCTTGTTAATTCAGAAATTAAAAATCATCCCAAAGTGTTTAACTGCGTTATGCATTGTAGAGCTGGATACAACGCATAGTTCCTATCCTCCGCCCCTTTCCAGAGCATTCGGTCAAAGTACCGACATCACCAATACGGGGTCACGTGTGGATCGCCTGAGTAATGATAATGTGGCCCGCAGCCGTGTTAAAGACATTAGTTGTGGCCCTTGAGGCCTTGGAAGTTGGACACCCCTGACTTGGGTCATTGGTCCCGAAACGTAATGCATGCAATGTGCCTAGAGGTGGCGGTGTTCTTGGCTCGTGACGTCCGTCCTACTCGTCGGCTTAGAGGGATTTCCCACCTCCAAGTATCTCCACCAGCGGCAGGGGGTGGATCCTGCCGATCATTTGGGGGGCATCGTAGATTTTTGTTAAATAATAAACATATTTGTCATTATATTGTAAATTATTTATGTACTCGTACTATAGATATGATACTATACAATATTGCTTAAATGATTACATAATTCGAACATTAATATCTAAATCAATTTTGCCAAGTACAGGAAGGTAAATGAAAACTCGATCTTTGTTTTTGGGGGGGCAAGGCCCCCATAGCCCCCCCCCCACACACACACACACACTGTATCCGCCAGTGCCCAGCAGGGCGCTACCCCAGTCGAAACAAGCACCAAGCTCCCGCCCAGTTATGCGACAGTACAATAGTGTAGCGCATGTAAGTAAAAAAAAAATACGATGGTAGGTGAAAATCTTCAAAAGACCCTGAGCAGCCCTGACTACCCAATGTGTGAGATTTTTACTCTTTAAAACCGAACTTCCCTTCTCCATCCTCTCCGCGGAACCGCCTATACGCATTACATCGCGGAGAGTGGAATGGTGATCCGGTCACATAACGTATTTAATATATCCTGGTGTTAGTAGAGTGTGATCACGACTCTTCACTATTTTCTTTTTCCAGGCGTCTCAATTCAAGTAATATTTCTTGTGCAAATTGACACGCCGCCTTCCAACTGATTTCAGAAGCAAGCGTATTAGCAACTAGGTTTTGGGTTCATCTGCCCTACCCCAAACATTTCAGCGGTGACTCGTCGTTGTGGTTCGAAACGTGGACACAGAAAAAACATATGTTCGGCGTCCTCGACAGCAGGTTCGCACTCAGGACAGTACGGAGTTCAAACCAGTTTGAATTTGTGAAGGTAGGCTCTGAAGCATCCTTAAGCTGCGCGAGATAATAATTTACCTCGCCGTTCTTTCGACTGATCCACGATTCAACCGCAGGAATCAGTCGGTAGGTCCACCTTCCCTTGGATGAAGTGACCTATCGTTGCTGCCATTTTTTAATTTTATTTTTGGTATTCAAGGTCGCATCAACTACTAGGTCATTAGCGACCACCATTGGATTTAACGTTATGGCATGAGGATGAAACGATATGGTGACAATAGGGGGATGAAAGGACAAACACGTACAACCATTCCCGAGCCTGGACTCGAACCCGCGACCCCTCGGTCCGAGATCACTACAGCGATCTCGGTTGCTGCCATTCTGATAGTTGTTCCAGCAGTGTTGCATCCCATGTCTTTTGTCATAACGCCTCTGCCGTTGATGGGCCGTTACATCTATGAGGATCATGCCGATTATATCACAAACTGCTTCATTGGAAACAGATGCATGTAAGTGCGTGTGTGCATGTATGTATGTATGCAAGTATGCATGCATGTATGTATGCATGCATGTATGCATGTATGTATGCATGTATGTATGCATGTATGTATGCATGTATGTATGCATGTATGTATGCATGTATGTATGCATGTATGTATGCATGTATGTATGCATGTATGTATGTATGCATGTATGTATGCATGTATGTATGCATGCATGTATGTATGTATGCATGTATGTATGTATGCATGTATGCATGTATGTATGTATGTATGCATGTATGTATGCATGTATGTATGTATGCATGTATGTATGCATGTATGTATGTATGCATGTATGTATGCATGTATGTATGTATGCATGTATGTATGTATGCATGTATGTATGTATGCATGTATGTATGTATGTATGTATGTATGTATGTATGTATGCATGTATGTATGTATGTATGCATGTATGTATGTATGTATGCATGTATGTATGCATGTATGTATGCATGTATGTATGCATGTATGTATGCATGTATGTATGCATGTATGTATGCATGTATGTATGCATGTATGCATGTATGCATGTATGTATGCATGTATGCATGTATGATGTATGCATGTATGTATGCATGTATGCATGTATGTATGCATGTATGTATGTATGCATGTATGTATGTATGCATGTATGTATGTATGTATGCATGTATGTATGTATGCATGTATGTATGTATGCATGTATGTATGTATGTATGCATGTATGTATGTATGCATGTATGTATGTATGTATGTATGTATGTATGTATGTATGCATGTATGTATGTATGTATGTATGTATGTATGTATGTATGCATGTATGTATGTATGCATGTATGCATGTATGTATGTATGCATGTATGTATGTATGCATGTATGTATGTATGTATGTATGTATGTATGTATGTATGTATGCATGTATGTATGTATGTATGCATGTATGTATGTATGTATGCATGTATGTATGTATGTATGTATGCATGTATGTATGTATGCATGCATGTATGTATGTAGGCATGTATGTATCAGGAGGGTACGTGGAAGAGAAAAGAAAGAGATCGCACGTGGTCCATGGCCAGTTTGATCAGTCCTGCTCCTCCATTCTCCAGGCAAGTA
Organism: Acheta domesticus; assembly: GCA_031308135.1. NCBI lineage: Eukaryota > Metazoa > Arthropoda > Insecta > Orthoptera > Gryllidae > Acheta > Acheta domesticus. Next base: position 4,944,192 of record JAHLJT010002406.1, on the reverse strand, counting down.
CGTGAGAAAACCTGAAAAATTACCGATCAGAGCATGCGGCCGCTAGAATTCGCCTGAAGCCCGCCGTTGAATCCATCTCCTGTATTCATTCCGCAATTCGTCTAGAGAGTTTTCGGCGCGCGGGCTCTCTTCCGCCGCCGGCCGGGGCCCGCCGCGCCGTGGCGTTGGCGCGGGGTAGATGGCGCCGGCATTTGTCACGCGCCGGGCGGCGCCGCCCGCAGCACAAAGGCCTCCGCTGGCCAACGCTCTCGCCCCGCCCTCAGGGGGGTCCAAACCACGCAAGAACCACCAGCATCATCTCTATAAATGAATTTTCCATGGGTGATCGTAAGCGTACAAGTCATGTTTTGAATAAGAGTTGTAAACAGTCCGATATATATTGCAATGATTATTTCAATTCTTCAAATAATTATTCCTAATTAAACCGGAACCATTATTATTTATTTTGTCCTGCTAGTCCAGTCAGACGACGTGCCCCTCATACGAATGAGCAAAGCTGTTGGAAATTGTAGCTTCGACTCTACCACATCGGACTGCCCGTAAACAAAGTAAAAATTAGCTCAGTTCAAATTCAATTAATATTGTTTCTTTCAATCAATATTGTTCAATGTTTTCTTTCAATTACAGAAATCTCCTGGTCTCCACTTCTGTTAACCTATTTAAAAAAAAATGAGTTGAACTTTCTCACGTCCTCTTCCGTTGGTCTCCATATTCATCCGTGCTGTCGTTGCTCCAATTCAAAACGCCTCCTCCCGTCGACGAACGCCCGCTCCTGAACGTCGCTCCTTGCAATTATTCCGTTTCTCTGTGTTACCAGCAATACTCCTTTCATTCCGCATTCCGAACACACCGTCCAAAAGTACAATTTGCTTTTTGTGCTGCCGACAAACCAAATTCCCCTTAACTGTCCTCGGCCACCTCCACAGGATCCCCCTTCCTAAAACAATAGCCACCACCATCTCACATCTTAACAAATTACAAATTTATATACTTATATCATCGCGAATAAATCTGTCAAACTGCAATAAATAATACTGGTTGTCGGTATATCACTATATTGGACAGTCAATTAAAAAAATAAGAAATAATCAGAACTTAATTCCTTTATTGTACTTCCTGTATTGTACTGTCATTATTTCTTAAATTGACTGTCTTAAATATATATTGGACCCAGAGTTGGGCAGTATCGAAAATACTTGTATTTAAAATACGTATTTTCGATACTTTTGTAATTTGTATTTTGTATCGAAAATACATTTTTAAACATGTATTTTGTATTTGTATCGAAAATACTTTCTGGTAGTATTTTGTATTTTCAAAATACAAAAATACCTTTTGATTAATCCGTCACAAATATTCATTGGGCAAGTAAATGGAGAGGGTCCCACCACGTGGACGAGTGGAGCCGGACCTCCGGTTTCTCCGATTACGTTTTCCCCTCGTCGTCGGTTCAACCGGAGATAACCGGAGGATCGCTGTAATCACGGTGTATGATATATTTCTTACACCGTGGTTGTAATCGCGAGCTCCGATTCAATTTTTCGGAGAGCAGGCTCCGCGTGCCAGAACGAGTGCTGCCCATGTGTGTGCCTGGTGGCCCTGTGGTTGTATGCAGTGATTAAAAACTTGTGCTTGCGGTGTTTTTAAGAGCTGATATTTCGTTGTGGTTTATTTAGGTAA